>PVHP010016640.1:0-35608 GCA_004024765.1 Zapus hudsonius
GCATCAAGGTAAACTATGATAAACCTAAAAACAGGATTATGCAGAAGACATTTTAAAATTGCCTATTTGTCAAGGTGGCATGTACTGCAGCAATGCATGCAGAAGGCAGATGGTGCTTCCATATCGTTTGAGACAGTCTGTTCATGGCTCCATTTGCAATCTTCTAGAAAATTCTATGTAGGCCTCCCTTCTTCTGCAAGCACACTGGAATTACGGAAGCCTGCCACAACTTCTAGCTCCTACTTGGGGTCAGTGGATATAAACTCAAGATACCCAAGAGTTGTGAGGTAAGGGATTTACCCACTAAGCCATCTCCCCAGCTCTCTGACACTCTTTTCTTCCTTCTTTTTTCCTTTCCACATATGTGGGGGAGGGGTATGCAAGGGTCTCTTCCCACTGCTTTATGTGGGTGGCTAGAGAATTGAATCCAGGCCAGCAGGCTTTGCAAACAAGCACCTTTAACCAGTGAACCATCTCCTCAGCTTCTGAGATATGTCAGATGCACAAGGTGGCGCATGCATCTGGAGTCTGTAGTGCCCATTCTCTGTCTCTCTTCTATCTCTCTCTGCTTACAAGTAAATAAGTGAAAAATTTAAAAACCTTTTAAAAATAATATTTGAGAGAGGAGAGGCCCTTTTAAAATATTTGCATGGAGGGGAGAGAGAGAGAGAATAGGCGCACCAGGGTCTCTAGCCATTGCAGATGAACTCCAGACACATGTACCACTTGTTCCATCTGGCTTTACGTGGGTACTGGGGAATCAAATCTGGCTTTGCAAGCAAGTGTCTTAAACCACTCAGCCCCCTCCCCCGCTTTTTTTAAGGTATGATCTCGCTTTACCTCACACTGACCTGGAACTTATTCTGTAGCCCAGGCTGGCCTCCCACTCCCTGTAGTCCTCCTACCGCAGCCTTCCAAGTGCTTGGATGACATTGGTAATTTTTGTCAGGTTGTTGTTTTTTTTTAAAGTTTATTGAGGTAGGGTCTCACTCTAGCCCAGGCTATTTAAAAATTGTAATTTGCATTTTTTCCATTCTGAAAAGTTGCTTTGTGCCCAATATTTTTTGGAGGTAGGGTCTTGCTCTAGTTCAGGCTGACCTGGAATTCACTATGTAGTCTCAGGGTGGCCTTGAACTCACAGCAATCTGAAGAACCAGAGATAACATCCTGGAATTAGAAATTATTTTGTAGCAGAGTTCTGTTTGATTTGACCATAACTGGCCTGGAATTTCTCTGAGTGTGCTCTACCCCTCCCACGAATCTCCCCACCCTGACTATGCTACCACTCTTCCCGGGCCATAAAGACCCAGGCCATCCAGAGGACAAACTGCTAACAGGGCAAAAAGGTTAATGGCTAAAAGGTTGTAAAATATTTGACTACAGGGAAGCCAAACTTCACCCCCCTAAGATAAGACAAGAGAAAATTTATACCAGGGGTAATGCTGCCCTAAGAAATAGAAAGGGCAAACAGATGCAAAAATAATAAACGTGCCTTAAAAGTTACTTACTTTGAAGAAGTTACCTAGTTATTTTGACCCACATGAAATTTACAGCTGACTGCACTATCTCACCTCTGTAAAGTCCTGCCACAGTCCTGCCTAATTGCACTACTGTTTGATAAATTTCTTGTTGGAAATGTTCCGAGGTTTTGGGAGATAAAAGCCCCACTTTTTCCTTTGTTAGTTGCTATTCTCCGGAGCCCTGCATTGGGGTGAGATAGCCACTGGCCAGTCCTGTGTGCACAAATATAGCTTGCTTTAATTTGGCCTACATTGGAGTCTGTGGTCTTTTCTTTGCGTTCATGGGTTCAACACAATCCTCCTACCTCTCTGCCTCCCTAGTGCTGAGATTAAAGGCGTGCACCATCACACCCAGATCTTTTAAAATATTTTTATTTGCATGGGAGGAGGAGAGAGAGGGAATGAAATAGGTGCACCAGGGCCTCTAGGCACTGCAAATGGACTTCAGATACATTCACCACTTTGTGCATCTGACTTCACGTGGGTACTGGAGAGTCCAATTTGGGTCATTTGGTTTTGCAGGCAAGTGCCTTGACCACTGAGTAATCTCTACAGCCCCCAATTTTGTATTTTTTCTTAAAAAAAGGTCTCCGAAAGTTGTACACTTCAGGTACACAGAACCCAGGATCTACCAGGGGATTAACCCAATGGTCTTGGTAAATTTCAGTCCCATTCAGGGAAACCCTGCTCTAGCATGTCCTCAGCGCTAGAGGGAGCCAGAAGGCTGATTAGTCAGAAGTACAGGTGTTGGGAATTTGAGTTGGCCTTGAACTAGCAAAAGCCACATTAAAGTTGTTTGCTGGAGAACAGTTCCAACCTTCTACCACGCTGAGATGTGGTGGGTCTGGGAAGAGATCAGGGCCACAGAGCCCCTAGACAGCCTCCACTTACGTTTCCTTGCGTGGCGGTTTCTCATGCTGACTCTGCCCTTCAGCATGCTGGGTTCACTTTCAACACTCTGCAGTGACATCACAACTTGACTATTATGACATAATGAGAAAAACACATGAGTATGCTCCAACCAGGACTTCCCGATTAAGACCGCTCTTGTCTCATTATTATTGTAGCTAGCTGGATTCTTTTATCATTCAGGTGATACACGAATCAATTGGTAGAACTTGATCTTTGAAAAAAAAATTTAAATTATCTGTGTACACAGATATGCCAGGGTTTCTTGCCACTACACATGGCTTGGCTATACAAGGGTGGCTGCCTTTAACCACTGAGCAATTTCTCCAGCCTCAGAACTATCTTCTGCAAGAATGTTCTTCCCTCCCCACCCCTTTTTTCCCAGGCAGGGTGTCACTCTAGCCCAGGCTGGCCTCAGTTCACAGTGATCCCCCTACTCAGCCTCCCGAATGCTGTGCCACCACACCAGGCTCAGACTCTCTTCCCTTGGCTAGTAACTTCTATTACTTCATTCTGGGTTAGAGAGAGGTCTTTGCTTTTCTTCTTTATCATATTTCTCTTCCTTTGCATCAGGATTGCCTTTGATAAGCAAAGGGCTTTACTTGTCCCTCTAGTGCCTAAGAAGGAGAATGTAACTCAGAGCCCCCCCCCCCCAAAGAGTAGAGGCTGAAGAGATTGCTCAGTGGTTAAAGGCATTTGCTTGCCAAGCCTGACAGCCTGGGTTTGATTCCCCAGTACCCATATCAAGCCAGATGCACAAAGTGGTGCATGTTTGGAGCTTGTTTGCTGCAGCCAGAGGTCCTGGTATGCCCATGCTCTCAAATGAAAATAAAAAATAATAAAAAATAAAGCTGCCAGATGTGGTGGCACACACCTTTAGCGCTTAGGAAGCAGAGGTAGAAAGGCCACCCTGAGACTACAGTGAATCCCAGGCCAGCCTGGGCTAGAGCGAGACCCTACCTCCCCACTATCTCAGATGGTAGCAGGAATCTCATCAAGGTGTCTTATGGCAGGGTTGCCAGCCCCTCTGTATCTCCTACCCTTTTATTTCTGCATGCTCAGAAGGAGCTGAGTGGGGTGGTATGCACCCTTAATTCCAGCATTCAGGAGGCTGAGAAAGGGGGAATCACCGTGAACTTGAGGCCAATTTAGGTACAGAGTGAGTTCCAGGTTATCCTGGGCTAGAGTCAGACCCTGCCACAAAAAATAAGAAATGTAACAGCCAGGCATGATAGCTGTTGTGGTCAGCTTTCTAGTTGCTGTACAGAAAGAACCCAAACAAAAGCGGCTTGTGGAGGAATGGGTTTATTTGGCTTAGAGACTCGAGGGGAAACTCCATCCTGGCAGGGAAGATGATGGCATGAGCAGAGGGGTGGACATCACCTCTGCCACAGCACTGCAAACAATGGCAGGAAGGTGTGCCAAACACTGACAAGGGGAAGCTGGCTTATAACCCCATAAGCCCGCCCCTGACAACACAGCTCCAGCGAGGTTGTAAAACCCAAACTGCCATCAGCTGAGAATCGATCAATCAGAACACATTAATTTGTTTGTGGGGGACACCTGGATCAAACCATGACAATAGCTCACACCCATCATCTCAGGACTCCAGGCTGTCGTAGGAAGATCGCTGAGTTCTAGACCAGCCTGGGTCACACAGTGACCAACCAGGTCAGCTAGAGGAGCAAGATGCCCTTTTAAAACACTGAAACTAAAAAAGTATCAGAGAAGACATGTTCTCAAGCTCTTGCCCCCCCCTCGCCCAAAACAAAGAATACTTCTGAATCTTCTTTTTTCTTTCAAAGTTTTACTTGCTTGCATGAGGGAGATGGATGGTTGCACCAGGGCCTCTTCCACTGCAAATGAACTCCAAAAGCATGCACCACTTGGTGCATCTGGCTTCACACTGGAAGCAAGGCCAGCAGGCTTTGCAAGGAAATGTCTTTAACTATGAGTCCTCTCCCAGCCCTGTTTTTCCTATTTTATTTCAAATATGGTTTTGTGCCTAGAAGGGAGGGCAGCTTCATGAGGAAGTTGAAGTTAGGTACAACACTAATGGACTTGGTACTCCCTGTACAGGGCTACACTGGAGAGAGCAGTAGTTTTGGAAAGATTCACATAGCAAATTCACTTTCTCTTCCAGTTAGCCATTCTGCATAATTAATACTCTGTCTTATTTTAAAAAGGTCAGTGACCTTTAGTGACATCACCAAAGAAGTGTCAAGGCTGACAACAGAGTGATTTCCATTATCTGGCTTTTTGTTTCTCTTCATGCTGGGAAAGGAAGATATTGGAACTTAGTAGCAAGAGAAATAGAAATTTGAAAGAATCTATTTTTTGTTATCCCTTGCCATAACAGTGATTAGTCATGGGAATGAGTGTGTCTTAGTGTGATAAAATGGGGTCAGGAGACCTGGGTTTAAGTTCAATCTTGAATTGCACTAACAAGTTTTGACCCTGCTGGAGTCACTTCTCAGTTCTGGACTGTGTCCTCTGTGAAAATGCCTGGATCCAATGATCTCGAGTTTCTGACTCTGTGATCCACTGGAACTCCACACAAACTAGCAAGATGATGTGGGAGAGGTTGGAGAGTCAGGGCTTATCATGAAGAAAAACAAGACACCCTTATAAGAAAGACGAACAAAAGCCGGGCATGGTGGCGCACGCCTTTAATCCCAGCACTCGGGAGGCAGAGGTAGGAGGATCACCATGAGTTCAAGGCCACCCTGAGACTATATAGAACAAAAAAAAAAAGAACAAAAATCAAAAACTCCAGAGTGAGAAACCTTGCCTCCAATGAGGTGGAAAGGCCAAAGGACTGACCTGAAAGTTGTCCTCTGACCTCCACATGTGCTCGGTGGCACACACATGCCTGCCCTCACACATGAGCATGCACACACAGAAGTAATAAATTTTAAACATCAAAACATTAAAAAGGGCAAGAGGAGCTGGGCGTGGTGGTGCACACCTTTAACCCCAGTACTCTGGAGGCTGAAGTAGAACTGCTGTGAGTTCAAGGTCACCGTGAGAATACATAGTGAATTCCAGGTCAGCCAGGGCTACAGAGAGACCCTACCCTACAGAGAGAAAAACAAAACCAAAAAAAGGGAAAGGTAAAAAGTAAAGAAACAGAAGAGGCTGCAGGGCAGGAAGCATACGACTGAGGTCGAGATGAGGTGTTCCTCTTGGGGTGCCTCAAGGACCAAGCCCCTGACTTGTTTTTACTCACAGCACTTCTCAGACCATGGTTTTGTTCATACAGTCATCAGTCTTTAGAGAAAGACTCTACCATACTGCCTTGTGCATGATATATGGAAGGGCTCTTAAAGATGCCCAAACTTCTATTTCCCATGTCAGGCTGGACATGGCCTTGAAGCAGCTGAGTAAAGTTGGTAGTTTTATTTCTTTATAAATATTCATTTGAGAGGAGAGAAGTGAGTGTATGGTGTGCCAGGGCCTCTTGCTGCTACAAGCCAACTCTAGATGCATGCACCACTTTGTGAATCTGGCTTTACGTGGGTACTGGGAAATTGAACCCTAGCCAGCAGGCTTTGTAAACAAGCACCTTTAACCACTGAGCAATCTCCCCAGTACCTGACGGTTGCGTTTCTGCGCAGGTATACTCTTTTGGGTGTGTTTTTAATCGGTGTATTCTTTGCTTGCTGGCACTGTAAGCAATGTGGATGAGTCCTGGAAGAACAGCGCAAGGAAGGAAAGGGAATAATATTTCCTCACTTGATTTGCAGGTGGTGGGGTTTATGACACAGCTACACTAGCCAAGCCCAAGGTGAGGAAAAACCAGGGGACAGGGAAACTCTCCCCATTCATGTACTGGGAGACGAATGTACACCAAAGACATCGGGCAGAAAATGTCTTCTGAGAATCTCAAAAGGACCAATCACACACGTCACTCAAGAAATATTAGGTTTCCCTCCTATTTTACGGTGCTTCTGGTGCTGACAGTTGTAGAAACCTGGGATTCCAAGATTGAGGCACCTATCATGTGTGTGCAAGGTGGCTGGTCTGGGCGTGGTGGTGCACCTCTTTAGTCCCAGCACTGCTGTGACCTGAGGACAGCCTCGGGCCATCTAGTGAGTCCCTGCGCAGCCTGGAGTTTGCATTTGCCCTTGATAATACCAGGGCTCACAGAGAGGTGGCCAAGTACCGACCACCTAGCAGTTGTCCTAAGCTGAGAACCGTTCTCAAGGAAACATCAGAAAATTTGCCTGTTCAAGGACAGTGGAGGAGAGAGGACAGATGACACCAAATGGTCTGGAGGGTTGACCAGAGCCAGGCAAGTTCCCAACTTCTCTGACAGGCAGATGGGGGAGTCTCTTGCTGACCCTGCAGAGCTGGGACACTGGCACACCAGGCAGCAGGAACAAAGCTGGGCCCTTGTGCTTGCCTTCTCCAGAAAGTAGGCACAGCACAATCAGGAACTATGTCTTTTTCTCGTGAGACGATAAAGCAAGATTTTCTTTAATGAAAAACATTTAACACCATGGTTACACACAGGTTCTGGAAATTTCCTAGGTTCATAATCCTAACGCTGCCATTTAATAGTAATCACTGAGCTTTAAGACCTATTTCTAAAACAGGGATAATGCTAATGCTCAACTCATAGGGTGATTTTGAGCATGCATGTAAAACACATGTTAACAAACTGATGTTAAAATGTGAGCCATGGGGAGCTGTGAGATGGCTTAGCAGCTAAAGGCTCTTGCTTGTAAAGCCTGCTGGCCTGATTTGGATTCCCCAGCCACCCACATAAAGCCAGATGGGCATTCATTTGCAGCAGCAAGAGACCCTAGCATGCCCATACATACACACACGAATAATGGAAAATGATTTAAAAGTAACTGTGAGCCGTTAATATGACAGAACAGTAACACAAAAACATTACACAAGACAGTATGACACACTGACCCTTGGCCCAATCTCCTTGGGCTCCTCATTAAAGTGCACATTGCTGCGTGGCTTCCAGTAGCTTCTCCAATTTGCAGGACTTTAACCTGAAGGTCATCTGATAAGATGCATAGAATTCTGTTCTCTTCACAGGTAAGATGGTGTTTAAGTGGGCATTTGTTTGAGGGATGACGGGTATTCCACTCTTTGGCTACCTTTCCTCAGGAGACTAAGGTCTGGACGGGCAGAGTACAGGAAGGAACGAGCTCTCCTATGTGCAGAGCCCAGTCTCAGAGGAACAGAAAAGGGCGTGGGAGGCTGGTTACCTGGGAGCTCCTCATTTGCCCTTTGAAAGACTGTCAGGGAAACCAAGGGAAGCAAGTGGGTCAAGCATGGTCTTGGAGAAGAGGAACTGGATTTCCATTCCTTCTGGAGGGAGAAGGAAGAGCAGAAAGCAAGATGAAGACAGGAAAGGAGAAAACAAAGGCAAATGTCGACATGTTCAAGGAAAGGAAGGAAAAGCAAAGGTTAGAGGGAAAATAACCACTTTAAGATTAGCGAGGGAAGAGAGGCCTGACTATGGTAGAAGATTCCAGGTTTTCCATTTCACTGGTCAGTTCATGGATCAGACCACCATCTTCTGGTGTCATTTAATGTTCAAGTTGCTTGATACATTTTCCATGTTTGTCCCCCCACCACCACCACCAAGGTAAGGTCTCACTGTAGCCCAGGCTGACCAGGAACTCACTCTGTAGTCCCAGGCTGGCCTCGAGCTCACAGCGATCCAACTATCTCTGCCTCCCAAGTGCTGAGACTAAAGATGTGACCACTGCATCCTGGCTCCATTTCTTTTTTTAACTTGTTATCGACAGCTTCCATAATTATAGACCATAAACCATTATGATTCCCCCCATCCCACCTCCCTCATATCCCCCCCCCATTGGTCTGTTTCAGTGTCATCATCTTTTCCTCTCATTATGTGTAGGTATTATCAGGCACCTGCAAAATCATGAATATCCAGGCCGTTTTGTGTCTGGAAGTTTGCATTGAAGGCAGTCCTACCCCTCCTTTGGCTCCATTTCCCTTTTTAAAATCTATTTTTATTCATTTATTTGGGAAGGAGAGAGAGAGAGAGAGAGAGAGAGAGAGAGAGAGAGAGAGAGAGAGAGAGAGAGAGAGAGAGCTCGTGCCACTGTAAATGAACTCCAGACACATGAGCCACTTTGTGTCTTTGGCTTTACGTAGGTACTGGGCTAACTAAATCAGGACGGGCAGGCTTTGCAAGCAAACGCCATTAAACACTGCACCATCTCCCCAGTCCCCTTTTCATTCCTTATACTTGTAATATTTTATCCTCCAAAGAAACTGCAACAAGTCTCATTTTCGGACTCCAAGCCATCATTTTCCCCATTGGATACACCACCCCAACACTTTCTCACAGTAACCAGGCTAGCAGTCTGTAGAGGCAAGAGCAAAAACCTAGGGACAAAAAATACACAAAAACAAAACAAAAAACCCAAACAACAACAACATAAAAATACACCTCGGGGCAGAGGATGAGCTGTGGCTTAGAAGAGACTTTGGAGCACCCTTAGGCTGCAGGGTGCTTATGCATCTGAACCCTGGGACATCTCTGCTGAAAACGGGAGGACGCATGGCCATCCCCAACCACGGGCTTAGGGTACTGTGGTGCTGTTCTCTGAGATGGTCTCATGTGGTCCTCTCTGGCCTTGAACTCTGACAGTCCTGTCTTAGCCTCCTAAGTGTGTGCCCACCACGCCTGGTTTGCTGTGTGGCAATACTACATTGGAGGATGTGGCTTGTAATCTACCAATCATAACCTATCAAATAAAAAGTAGCCTTAAAAGCATGGTGGCTTTCACCTGTATCCCCACACTCTGGAGGATCTCAAAGTTGGAGGCTAGCCTGGACTACACTGTGAGTTCCAGGCCAGTCTGAGGTACAGATCCTGTCTTGGGGGGGGATGGGAGAGAAAAAGAAAAAGTCTTAAGCGATCCTCTAACTCTGCAATTCAGTTTTTCAAGTGGGAAACAGTTACACAGCTGTGCAGTGACTTCCTTTACTTGTGAAGCAGACAAACTAAACCAGAACGGTGTTTTCCATGATTCACTGTCCCTTGACGAACAAGTCCATAAAGTGCTTGGGCGTTGTTAGAAGGCACCCAGACAGGTAAGGCTGGTATTTTCCTGGAAGCCCCCGAATGCACCACCTTAGAAGCTTCATTACTTAGCTGTGAGGACAGGCTGGAGGTACTTTTGCCACCGTCCTGAATGGAGGCTAAAGGAGCCGAGCACTGCCTCTCATGAACACTGAAGCCAGGAATTGTAGGTGGACAAGGGAACCCCGTCACAATGCCAGGACCTAGGAAGCAAGGGCCAAATTCCTGGGAATCGCAAGGCAATTCTGGTTCTAATAAAGCTAGGATAATGCTGCAGGACCGGGGGCACCGAAGGCGGCCAAGGTGGGGAAGAAGGAAACGGCACAGTGATCTAGGTGCTCCGGGCCCTTCGGGATGATACTGCAGGACTGGGGGCGCCTGCGAGCTCCGCGCGCTCCGGGCGCTCTCCCACCGCCCGCGCCGGCTTCTCCCTCTCTGAGTGCCTTCCGCGCTCCGTGGCTGCGCCGTGACCGCAGGCACCCGGGCTTAGATAAAGTGGATCCAGCCCCGCGGCTCCGGGGCTCCGCCACTGCCCGGGTGCTCGGGCCCACGGAGAACGTAGTCGCGGCCGCCGTTGTTGTCCCAGAACTCGAGACCCGTCACTCGGTAGCGCAAGGCGAAGAGCAGAGCGCCCCCGAGGGGCGGCGCGGGCAGGCGGAAGGCGAAGCGGTCGGCGCGCGGCGGCGGCGGCGCGGGGCCGGCGTAGGCGGCGGGCGACTCTCGTTGGCTGCGCCAGCCGTCGGCGCTCCAGCGCACGCTCACGCGCTTCTCGTAGGCCAGGTCGAGCACGCGCGCGCTCCCGGCCACGCCCAGCGGGCCCGCCTCGGCGCGCTCCAGGCAGATGCGCTGCGCCTGCAGGCGGACGGCGAAGCCGGGCTCGCTGGCCGGCTCCAGGGCGGCGCGCGCATCCTGGGGAGAGAGGGGCGGGGTCAGAGCAAGGTGTCAGCCAATCGGAGGCCGACGGGGCGCCGCAGCTGAAGAAAGGCCTAGAGCCGCTCGCGAACCCGACCGCCAAGGGCATGCGCAGGAGCGAGTCAGCTCGCGGAGGCTGACGGACGGTGCTTTTCCGGGCCGGCCCGGGGAGGTCGCGGGGACGGGGCGCGCCCCAGCCGCCTACCTGGAGGCTGCGGGCGCGCGGCGGGCACGGCGCGAAGTGGCGGAGGGCGTCCCTCTGCAGCTGGATCTGCACGTGGCGCGGCACTCGGGGCAGCTCTCCCGGGCGGAAGCGGCGCACGACGGCCAGCTCCAGCCCCAGAGCGTCGGCAAAACGCACCCTCTTGCGGGAGTCGGGGCTGCGGCTGCGGGGCGTCCGGATCCCCCCGCCCCCGGCAGGGGCCGAGCGGGCCCGGCGACCTCGGCTCTGAGCTTGAACCCGGGATCGGGCCCCGAGTCGGGTTCCGCCCTCGCCCGGCTCCTCCTCCGGCTCCTCCTCGAGGCTGGGCCGCTGGCTGCGGTAGTAAGCGCGCTCGGTCAGCGCCGCTATGAAGCTCAGGTTGCGGGGGATGTCGGTGCGGGAAGGCCGCTCGCGGGACATGACTCCCCCGCCCCGGTGGGGACGGCCCGCAGTGCCCCGGCGCCGCCCTCCCTGCGTCGGCGCATCGGTCGTGGGCTCGCCGCGGGGTCCTCTCCTGGCGGTCACCTCCGAGTGCTCTGTCTGGGCGCCTACGTGGCCACCTTTCCCTCCCTCTGGCCGCTTGCCCCCGGTGTCTCGGACTGTCACAGCCCGCCTGGCTTGGAGCGTGCGCTCACCGCGCACACGCTCGGGTTCTGCGGGCCTCCGGGGACCGGCCCCCGCCCACAGGCCTCTGACAGGTGGCTGCACATCCATCTTCACGCGGCATCAGGGGGCGGGACTCCATCCTTTCAGTCCTAAGCCAGGCCACATATCTTCCCCCCACACCCCCTTTTTAAAGCCTCCAGCCTCTCCAGCATGGGAAGGGTTAAGAGAGTGTAACCTTTCATTTTGCTGCCCGGGCATTCGCGGTGAGAACTCACCATTTTCTTAAACCTAGAGTAAAGGTTTTTTTTTTTTTGGGGGGGGGGTCGGTGGCAGAGGGTACAGAGGCTAACAGTGCGGACCTCAAAAGGGAGGGTGACTGAATACTGCCTATTGGAGTCCCGAGCTGAGTAGTGGGAAGACCTAGCTTCCAGTTGTGGGGCTCCTGCTGTTTAACATGGTGATTTTGAGCAAGGCATAACTTCTCTGGACCTGCTTTCTCACCTGTGAAAAAATAATTACCTGGTCTCTAACAAGGTGGAAAGTGAGGAGCAACACCTGAGATTGCCCTCCACATTCGTAACAGGGCATGTGCACACACAACCACACACGAACACTCACACGTACAAAAATAAAGCAGGTTCGCATTCTGATCTTTAATCCCAACGGTAACTCTCAGGGCTGGAGAGATAGATAGCTCAGTGGTTGTTGTGGTCAGCTTTCTCTTTGCTGTGCAGAAAAGAACCCTACCAAAAGCAGCTTGTGGAAGTAATGGGTTTATTTAGGCTTACAGACTCTAGGGAAACTCCATGATAGGGAAAATGATGGTAGGAGGGTGGACATCACCTCCACCATAGCACTCTATAAGGGGCAGGAAGGTGTGGCAAAACACTGGCAAGGGAAAGTAACATGGGTAAGCCTGCCCCAACATCCAACAAAGTTCCAATTCCAAAACTACCATCAACTGGGGATCAAGCATTCAAACACATTAAGTTTATAGGAGACACCTGAATCAAATCATCACAGCTGTTAAGGTGCTTTCTGTAAAGCCCAAGGACCTGAGTTTGATTCCCCAGTACTCATGTAAAGCCAGATGCACAAAGTGACATATGCATCTGAAGTCCATTTGCAGTGGCTAGAGGTCCTGGTGTGCCCATTGTCTCCTCTCTCTGCTTGCAAATACATTTAAAAATCCACCAACTGTAACTCAGGTTGTCAGGGCAGAGATTGATTTGTGGTCAGTTTTTATACATGGTAGGTGTGATGGTTAGGTTTTGTTGTCAACTTGATCTTTTTAATTATCTTGGGTGGATGTCTGAGGATGTTTACAGGAAGGCAGCCTCTCAGTAGGGGGCAGGAGATAAGGAAGCTCAGGAGAGCTAGGAAACATCCCTTCCTGTGTGGGCAGTGCAGGAAGGAAATTCCAGAGACTCAGGAAGCCATTAAATCTGGTATAGGGTCACAAAACCTCCACCCTAAGGCTATATAAAGAGGAAGGAGATTTCTCTCCCTTGCCCCCTGCCTGTTTTGCTTGTGTATGTGGTGTTGGTGATGGGTTTCTCTCTCTGCTTGGATCTATGAAAGGGGACTAGCCTCTTTCACCATTATAGAACTTCCCCTGGATCTGTAGCTTCAATAAATCCCTTCCTCCCATAAACTGCCTGGTTTGGAGATTCATCCCAGCGGTGTGTGGCTGACTGTGACAGGTTTTTGAAATTGTTGACTGAGTACACAAGTACTGGGGGAAGGGGGGGGTCCTAGTTCCAGTGGGAGCCTCCAAGGAGAGCACAGGACTGGCTATTTTTCATTTTGTCTATACAAGTGAAAAAACATTTCTAAGTTCTTTATTAACCTTTGTAACACAACATACAGGTTTTACAATACAGGAAGTATTATGCCTCTTTTACAGAAGAGGAAGAAGACCCTTGCCTAAGGGTATTAATTGGGGAGCTGGTATTCGAACCTTAGTAGTCAGCTCTGGAGGCCATTTAGTTATATAAGATTAAAACACTTAATGATAATATTAACATGTTCCTGAAATGATAATCTTAACGCCTAACAAATTGGAAAATATTAGAGTAGAAATGAAATCACATTTTTTTGTAGTGCTGGGAATTTGAACGTAGGACTTGGTTGCGTGTTAGGGAAGCACTCTCACACTGAGATACCTCTTAGCCTGGTCATGAAATCTCTAAATTTACAACAGCAGAAGAGCCAGGTGTGGTGGTGCATGCCTTTAATCCCAGCACTTGGGAGGCAGAGGTAGGAGAATCACCATGTGTTGAGTTCAAGGCCAGCCTGAGACTACATAGTGAATTCCAGGTCAGCCTGGGGTAGATGGAGGCCCCACCTCAAAACAAACAAACAAAAACCTAGGAGAATTTAACTGAAAAATCAGAAAAAAACATGGAGACATAGATAATTCATTGTACGTACTTGTGTGTGTGGGGGGGGTGTGTGTGTATGTGTGTGGTGTATACCAGTATCTGGTGCTACTGCAAATGAATGTCAAGTGCTTGCATCACTTTTTTTAAAAAAACATTTTATGTATTCATTTTCAAGGAGAGAGAGAGAGAGAGAGAGAGAGAGAGAGAGAGAGAGAGAGAGAGAGAGAGAGTGTCCCCAGTGGTTACCACCATCTGAAAAGAGCAGCTTCTGTAACCAAAAGTGACAGCAGGGCTGGAGAGATGGCTTAGCAGTGAAGGTGCTTGCTTTCAAAGCCTAAGGACTCTGGTTTGATTCCCCATTGCCCATGTAAAGCCAGATGCATAAGGTGGCAAATGCATCTGGAGTTCTTTTGCAGTTACTAGAGGCCCTTGGTATGCCCATTCTCTATATATATCTGCCTCTTTCTCGCTCTCATGAATAAAATATTTTTTAAAGTGAGAACAGTACTAATATATGTGCATAAACATAAATCTTCAGAGGGCAATCTGGTGGGTTACTGTATCGATTTAGCCAAACAATAGTAGCAGCTTCCTCCTAGGGCTTATGATTTTCCCAGATATATGATTTTGACAAGTTTTTCAGTACCAGATATCTATTCTATCCAGTGGAGTGGGCCTCAAATTCAATCAGAATGCAGTGATTTGCCCCCATAACAGGCATGCTACAATTATACTAGTGGGCACATCTTGCTCACCTGGCTGGCCAGCAGTGTACCTTGCAGAGTAACACTGCTGATGACTTTTCTTCCCCAGCAGGCTGCTAGCACTGTCCAGCATGTCTTCTCTCCAGATAGGGCACAGACAACAGGCCACAGGACGATTACACCAAAACCAGTCTTGATGAACCAGTGATTTTATTGGAGTTATTTACAGAGCAGATTGAGGGGTTGTCCACAGGCTCAAAGGCAGCTATGTCATTGAAAAGTCCCCCACCTAACATAGGTGACAACTCAGGAAGCTTCAGCTCTGGAGCTCACTGCAAAGTCTGGAGCACATTAATGACCTGCAGGCAGCTCAGTCTCTCCACAAGCAGTTGTTTTCTCTTTCTATAGCCTTAGGAAGGGTCTTGCAATTTTTCCCCCAGACATGCTGACATCCCAAGTCTCCAGACCACTACACCCAGGATGGAATGTTCAGTTCCTAATTAACAGTGGTCAAGTCTGCCTTAATGATTCCAATAACCTTGAGGAGAGGTTGGTTAAGTTTCAGATATCCCAGACTTGACTTCTTGAATTCCCACAGCCTCCTTCCTGAACTCTTCAGGAAGGAATATTTCAATTCAGAGAAATCTGCTACATAACACAGCATTATAACAGCCGGGTTAGCAGGGAGGAGGCTTCCAGTTCAGTTCTAGCTTGAGTTCTCAATGTCTTGCAACTGAAGCATCTAGTATCCTTAACAATAAGGTCTTACCTTCTAGTTCTGGTGGGCAACCAAGAGCCTTGTTGCTTATGTTGTCTTGGGGAGACACAAGGGAGCTCCTTGACCAACAACTCACCGAGAGGCAGCCCATCCCTGGCACTGGGAGAGAGAGAGAGAGAGAGAGAGAGAGAGAGAGAGAGAGAGAGAGAGAGAGAGAGAGAGAGAATGGGCACACTAGGGCCTCAAGCCACTGCAAACAAATTCCAGATGTTTTTGCCACTGTGCATCTGGCTTTACATGGGTTCTGGGGAATTGAACCCAGGTCATTAGGCTTTGCAGGCAAGCTCCTTAACTGCTGAGCTATCTCCAGCCCCCAAACTCTCTCTTTTTAAAACACATATAGGGATGGGCCTTTAATCCCAGCACTGAACATTTATTCCAAACCAGTCTTTAAACAGCCACTGCAATAATCTTCAAATACCTGGCTGGAACTTCTGAATAATTGGCCCAAGGCATGGATTGATTCAGTCAGCATTTACTGTGAGCCAATTTGGCCATAAGGACACAAACTTGAAAAAACTCAGTTCTGACTGTCAAGGAGCTAATAAATAAAAGGTCAGACAGAAATATATTTGTTTTTTTTAAATGTTTTATTTATTCATTTTCAAGCAGACAGCAGACAGAGAGAGAGAGAGAGAGAGAGAGAGAGAGAGAGAGAGAGAGAGAGAGAGAGAGAGAGAGAGAGGGAGGAGTGAGCACCAGGGCCACCACCTTGTGGGCCTGGCCTATGTGGGTACTGGGGAATTGAACCCAGGGCCTTGGAAACTCGAGGCATGTGCCTTAATCACTGAGCCATCTCTCCAGCCCCAGAAATATATTTGGGTCTTACATGAAATTAAGACACAAAGTGAGGTGGGTGTGGTGGCACAGTCCTGTAATTTTAGGAGGTAGAAAGGCAGGAGATCAGTTTAGGGTCATCCTTGGCTACATGAGTGCAAGGTCACCTGGTCTACATGTCATCCTGTCTAAAAAAAATAAAATCAGGGCTGGAGAGATGGCTCAGCAGGTAAGGTGTGTGCCTGCAAAACCTAACAACCTGAGTTCAGTTCCCCAGTACCCATGTGAAGCCAGATACACAAAAGGGACACATGCATCCGGAGTTCTTTTGCAGGGGCTGGGGGCCCTGATGTGTCCATTCTCTCTCTGACTCTGTCTCTCAATGTCTGTTTCTTTCTGATTGCAAATAAATAAAAATATTTGAAAAAAAACAGGACTGGGCATAAGCACATACCTTTAATCCCAGCACTTGAGATACAGAGGTAGGAGGATTGCTATGAGTTTGAAGCCACCCTGAGACTACATGGTGAATTCCAGGTCAGCCTGGGCTAGAGCGAGACCCTACCTTGAAAAACTGCCCCCCAAATAAATAAGCAATAAAATATTTATTTCAAGTAAATGTCTTAGAATAAAACCAGATTGTAAATAAAAGCCTAAAGAAGTCTGTTTCTA
Source organism: Zapus hudsonius (assembly GCA_004024765.1). Classification (NCBI taxonomy): domain Eukaryota; kingdom Metazoa; phylum Chordata; class Mammalia; order Rodentia; family Dipodidae; genus Zapus; species Zapus hudsonius. The sequence continues at coordinate 16,549 of PVHP010016640.1, forward strand.
AAAAGAGGGGTGGGGGGAACAGGAATGATCAGTCCAAGAACAAAGAATGAGGATGGTGAAAGGATGCAACATAAGAGTGAAATAAACTCATAATAAATTCCAACTCAAAACACCGCTGATCACCAGGAGAAAGGTCATCTTGAGGCAATATAGTGTCAGAGTTAAAACTTTCAGATCATGGGGGTAGAGAGATGGCTCAGGAGTTAAGGTACTTCCCTGCAAAACCTGAGTTCAATTCCCCAGTGCCCATGTATAACCAGATGCACAAAATGGCTCATGCATCTGGAGCCCATTTGCAGGGGCTAGGGGTCCTGGCATGCCCATTCTCTCTCTCTCTCTCTCTCTCTCTCTCTCTCTCTCTCTCTCTGCTTGCAAATAAATTTTTTAAATAGCTTCTCTCCTTAGTATATGGTTTTAGGTAAATTAATTTTTCCAAGCCTCAAGCCTCGTTTTCCTTATTCTAGAATATTATAGAATAAGGATTAGCAGCATAATAAACTGTGTGAGGATAAAATATTCTACAAGTAAAGTAAGTACTTTTTGCAGCTAGGCATGGTGGCTCATGCCTGCAATACCACTACTTTGGAGGCTGGGGTAGGGAGAGCATGAATTCAGGAGAGTCATGGGTTCAAGACCAATCTGGGCTACATGGAATTTGTATTCCCAAAAAAAATGAGAAAAGGAAAAAGAAGCATTCTTTGAAGTCCTAATAAATCCCCATACCGTGTTAGTTGTTACTGTTATTGTCACAGAAAAGGGTTGGCTTCTCTAGTGACCATAGGGGGCAGATAGGCAGATGGAGCACCAAGGATAGATTACAGGTAGAGCCAAGGGAAACAGCAGGAAGGAACCAAAGTGAAAAGAGGAATTCCGTTGTCTCTTTCTGGCTTTTGGTTAGAACTTTCTCCACATGGAGATGAAGGAATGGCCAACTCCAAGAGAGGGGTAGGGATCTGTTATAGTCAGACTGCTTTATGCCCCAGAAACTGCCCGGCATAAATGTATAAGGAACATATATAGCCGGGCGTGGTGGCCCACGCCTTTAATCCCAGCAGTTGAAAGGCAGAGGTAGGAGGCTCGCAGTGAGTTTAAGGCCACCCTGAGACTACAGAGTGAATTCTAGGTCAGCCTGGACTAGAGCGAGACCCTACCTCGAAAAACAAAAACAAAATAAAAGGAACATATATTATCTGTAAGGATAAACATTAACCTTAATAATGGCAATGTATGTATAGGAACCGAAGTGGAATTGTGTGTGTGTGTGCCTTTTGAAAAAAAAATTAATAATGAGAAGTAGTTCATGTGGTGAGTAAAAAGAAATTAAACCAATCTGACTAGGAAAGAAGACGAAGCACCTGTAAGACAATGCATGCCATCCCAGCTCGGGGCCAGGAAGAGACCCCTGGGGAAAGGGTGAGAAAGGCTTGGGGTCTCTGTGTTTGTTATCTCTACTGACCCCCAAAGGACAAAACACTGCTCGGCAGCTCCTAGGTCAATGGGAATCGCTGCTGTTTTCACGCCCACAATCCAGCCTCGGAAAAGTTCAACAAGTGCGTGGAACGTCGCAGACCTTCGGGAAATGCTGAATTCGCTCCGAGGTTTTGAGCTGCCCGGGTGCTTCCCCGGGCCCAGCAAGCAGCCCTGGGGGGGCCTTCCCAGCAGCACCCCTCCCCCGCCCGCGGAGGCCCCCGACCCCAAGCCGGGCCCTTCCCGAGCGCACCCGCGGCCCCGCCCCTCCGGACGCAGCTCGGGGCCCCATCATCCCCCGGCGCCGGGCCGCCCCCGCCTCTCCTCCCGCCCTCCCTCCTCCCTCCTCCCTCCTCCCCGCCCCTCCTCCCGCTCCTCCCTCCTCCCTCCCTCCCGCTCCTGCACCAGGAAACGGCCGGATCCCGGCAGCAGCCTGACCCGTGAGATCCCTGACCTGGCTGGCTGGCCGGCGGGCAGGAGGGATTGCACACCGTCGGACGGGGTGGGGGTCCGGGAGGAGCTGGGCCTTCGGGCTGGAGAGATGGTGTCGGCAGGGAGCCCTTGGCCCCGGGTTTCCCGGGAGGACAGTCATTAAACATGGATTCGGCCACACAGCTGGTAGTGCGTGGGGGGCAGGGGCTCAGTCCTGCCAGGCCAGACCCTGAGCCCTGGCCTTCTCCACCCAGTTCTGATCGCTCTCTTCCCTTCGCAGTGCTCCACGCTGGCCGGGAGGATGAAAGGCCCCAGCTGGGGGCTCCCCGCCACCACCGCTGGGTCCTAAGAGCTGCCATCCAGGCTGGGTGAGTGGCCTTCTCCCACCGATCGCCCCCCTTCTATGCCTCCGCCAACATCTTCCCGGCTGGCTTCTGGGGGCGGCCGGGGGGGGGGTCCTAAGCCCTTACCTAAAGCCAAAAAGGTGTGTACGGGGGAGGGGGAGGATGGAGAGATGTCATACAGCTGCTGTTGTCTTACAATGAAAAAACCTAAAGTATTCTAAAAATAAAATTTCCTTGTTTTATATTTAGACATGAGTGACCCTCTACCATAACTGAAATCCCATGTTCTTGCCTGTCCCTCCCTGACCAGTGGGCTCTGAGTTCCTTATCCTATCACACTGGGTTGGCAAAACCAGAAATGCCCCTTTTTGAATGTTGTCCATGTTTTCACTGTATTCATGCCAGACTGTCACCCTTGCCCCTTTCAGCTGCCCGGATGGCGACCCCAGCCTCGGCCCCAGACACACGGGCTCTGGTAGCTGACTTCGTAGGCTACAAGCTGAGGCAGAAGGGTTATGTGTGTGGAGCTGGCCTCGGGGAGGGCCCAGCAACCGACCCCCTTCACCAAGCCATGAGGGCAGCTGGAGATGAGTTCGAGACCCGCTTCCGGCGCACCTTCTCTGATCTCGCTGCTCAGCTGCATGTAACCCCAGGCTCAGCCCAGCAACGCTTCACCCAGGTCTCCGATGAACTTTTCCAAGGGGGCCCCAACTGGGGCCGCCTTGTGGCCTTCTTTGTCTTTGGGGCTGCTCTGTGTGCTGAGAGTGTCAACAAAGAGATGGAGCCGCTGGTGGGGCAAGTGCAGGAGTGGATGGTGGTCTACCTGGAGACGCGCCTGGCCGACTGGATCCACAGCAGTGGGGGCTGGGTAAGAAGCTTGTCCATTGCTGCTCTGCACATCCTCTGCAAGGCTTGTCTCCGGGGGAAAACAGGGGCTTTGATTGGAGGCCGGGGCAGCTGTGCTGGGAAGGAGCCATGGGGGCCATCAGACCAGCGAGCGCATCCTGCTGAACTCTGCCCTCCAGGGCATGCCATGCCATGTAATCACTGGATGGGTTCATGGTCCCAAGCAGAGGACAGAATACAGTTTTATACACACTGTCTAAAGAGTGCCCGCAGGAAAAGGATTGCACCTGAGTACATGGCATGGGGGGTGGTGGGGATGGGTGGTGGTTAGGGAAGCCTTGGCAAAGGATGCCAGTTCTGAGCAGAGTGTTTTGCCAAGGGTAGGATGGGGCTCACTTGAGGCAGGCGGTACGAATGAGCCCAGCACTCTGGGCAGGGGGATTGAGGAGTTTATGGTCACTAGAGCTTTGGCTGAAGGAGGAGCTGGGTGTGGGGTAGTGCTCACAGTGGATGGAACTGGAACTCTTCCTCTCCTCTTCTCTCCACTCTCCTCTCCTGATATCCCTTTCTCCTTCTTTCTCTCCTACTTCCCTTCTCTCCCACAGGCGGAGTTCACAGCTCTATACGGGGACGGGGCCCTGGAGGAGGCACGGCGTCTGCGGGAGGGGAACTGGGCATCAGTGAGGACAGTGCTGACAGGGGCCGTGGCACTGGGGGCCCTGGTAACTGTAGGGGCCTTTTTTGCTAGCAAGTGAGAAAGTCCAGGGCCAGGTGGGGCTAGGTGTGGCTGGGGGCTGGGAGAGCAGGAATAGAACAGAGAATGCCCTTGGAAGAAGTGGGGTGGATGGGTGGTCATGGCACAGAGAAGGGCAGGAGAAAGGTAGATGTGAAGGAGCCAAGTATGCCAGGCAGGTGGCCGGAAAAGTGAACTGGACACTTTGGGAGGTGTTTTAAGAAAGAGAGAGGCCCAGGAGATGGAGTGATTCCAGGGTTTGGAGGGAGGTGGGAGGGATCATGCCTATGGGTATGGACACATGGCCGCCTGGGGCTTGGCTTGCAGCCCTGGGGAAAGTGGACTTACATAAGGAATTGTCTCCGCTGGATGAGTGGGATTTGGGGAATCTAGAAGACACTTCCATTGGTGATCAGGTGGTTGTGAACTGCTTGCACATGCGTGTGTGCACATGCACGTGTGCATGCTGGGCTGTTTGTTGAATCTAGTGGCGGGATTCTTCAAGGACAAAACATTGCTTCTTGCAGTGGCAAGAACAAGGCAGTTCTCTGCCCCTCTGCCCTCTGCCCCCCTGCCCTCTGCCCCCTCCTGTGTCCTGAGGCCCCAAGGCCGAAGGAGAAACACTGTATCCAGATGGAGGGCTCTGATACCTCTCTGCAGAGTTGTCAGCGGGCTTTGGAGAGAGGAGTTCTACAGCTTGGCCTTGTTCTGCATCTTGCACTTGCTGCTGCTGCCTCCTGGGCTGACAGGGCAGAGCTGGGAGCCTGGGTGGGAGGAACCCTCAGTAGCCGGACCTGCCTGCCACCTTCCTCCACTGGGCACAGTGGTGCCTAAAGTGTTGCCTCTGTAGTGAAACTTCAAACTCTAAATTGGGGTTCTAACTAAATTTCCTTCAGAATATGGACATGAATGCTGAAGTAGAATACAGTCTGGATGTTGCATTGGGTCTCGGTGAGACTTGTTGATGCCATGAGAAGGTCATTGTGGCTGAGCCCCTTGGGTGTGATGGTGACAGGTACTTCCTATTCTGTGTGGCGGGCTTTTAGTGCTGCTTTGTCAGGCCAGGAGCATGGGTTCTAGAGTATCTCCCATGACCTGGACACATTGATGCTTCATTTGAAGCCGTGCTGTTTGCATGGCTATTACTTGTTCTTACTCAGAGTCTGAGGGTGTTACCATTAGAACTCACAGCCCAGTCCTTTGGAACAAATTCCAATTATAGCTTTTTCTTTTGAGGGAGAAATCATCCACTCCAAATGCATGCCCTGAGCCAGTCCTCACTGCTGCCCTTCCCAAGGTGCTGACGTTGCTGCTCCTCAATGCTGACTTCATTCACAGCGCTCTAGCACCCTGCCTGGGGCCTGAGCGCTCGTCCACTTAGCTAAACCACAAGCTGACTTGATTGGGAGATTTTCACTTGGTCCTAGCATGTGGCATCATTGTGCTTGCTAGAATGTGGGACCAAATTGGCCTCAGGTGTTTAGTTCAGATTTTAGCTTTTGAGAGAGGGTTGCACTTTTGATGGTATTTATGGGGGAAGTGGTAGACTGCACGCACCACCGGGTCTGTTGTGAGAGTGTGCTGATACCAGAGCTGGTCTGTGGAAAGCAGTTGGGATAGGTGCCTCTGACTTGCTCAGGACAAACTAGGCCATTGATTTTCATGCTGCTTGGCAGAGCCTCAGGAGTCCTTCGGGAGACGAGGGGGTGAGGGGCTGAGCAAGCTAGGCAACTTGCCCTCAAACAGAATAGCTCCATTTGTAGCTATCTTATATATCGGGGTTCAGGGTAAGATTTTATTTACATTAAGGGGTTTGCTGCTGAAGAAAGTTGGAAAACCACCGACTAGACCATCAGCTCCAAATTGGAGCCTCTGTTCCCCCAAGTTCAGGGTAGACTCTTCACTCTCTCCTATCCCACAAGTCCACCTGTCCATGTTAGCATTCCTGGGGGCCTTCAGCAAACAGGAGCGGCAGAGACCATGGTCAGGTCACCAAAATGCTCTGCTCTGAGGCCTTCATACCTGAGTGGAAGGCAAGGCTGTTTTCTGAAAGGGTAAAGGGCTTGGATTCCAGATGCATAGCTTAGATGGGACCACAGCGGGGAGTTTTGGCCTGTTCTGCCCTTAGTTCGAGGGGCATTGAAACCCCAGAGATTCTTCTGTCAGGGAAAACTAGGGACTCTGCTAGAGCCATATAGTTCCTTGGGATTAGCTCTTGGCCAAGAAGGCTGAGTATGGTTCCCAGTTTTTAAATCCATTTCCTTTTTTTTTTAATGAGGGAAAAATATAATTGCCATTTTTCAAATATTACGTAGGTGGAGAGAATGTTTCTTGCTCCCCAAGCCCCAAAGGGACAAATAGGGACTTTGCTGAAGCCAAGAAAGGAGCGGAAGTAGGGCAACTCAGTCCTGCAATTACTAATCCCACTCCCCACTTGTACTAGGGCACACATATACTATTTTACTTTTGTAAAATCATAAAACGGCAGGAGAAACAGATTTGGTTAGTTTAGAAGAAAAGAAAAAGCTCTATAAATATAAATATATATTCCTGTATTTTTATTTAATAATTTATAAATGCCAAGTTCATTTGACTTTTATTTTTGTGTAATATGTAATGGTCATATTAAAAAAATAAATAAAGCCCAGAAATCTAATGAGAAAGATTTAACAGGGTTTTGTGACTTCTATACTGTATAGCCTGGGATCAGAATATGCCTTAAACCAGTCATCTCTCATGACCTCGCTAAGGACGACAATTAGAATTTCAGGGATTTGGGAAAGTGTTGAGATTTAAAATAAATTAATTAGAGTTGTTCCAATGTCCTCTTCATCCACCCTACCCTGTCTAAACACCAGACACCCAAAGCCAAGAACTTTATCCCAACCCTAAAGATGCCTAAAGATGGTAGGGTATATGGTACTTCGTGACTGCCACAAAAACCAAACCAAACAAACAACAAAACAAAAAAGCAGGCTTGGTGGTGTACTGGTGCACACCTATAATCCCAACACTTGGGGTGGAAGCAGGAGGATCAGGAGTTCAGCGCCAGCTTCAGATACGTGCCGAGTTTGAGGCCAGGCTGAGCTACATGAGACCTTGTCTCAAAACAACATCAACAACCAAAAAACAAAAAAGCAAAATTAAAGATGGGCATGGTGGCACATATCTTTAGTTCTAGAATTTAGGAAGCTGAGGTAGGATGGTCACGAGTTCAAGGCCACTGGGTTAGAATGAGAAAAAAAAAAAAGGAAAATTAAAGTTCAGAGAACATTTTTAAGTAGTATTTTCAAATATAAAAGCTAGTGGTTTCACAGCTCCCTTCTCACCCCAGGTGGGGTCTCTCTCTAGCCCAGGCTGACGTGGAATTCACTATGAAGTCTCAGGATGGCCTCAAACTCACGGTGATCCTCCTGAGTGCTGGGACTAAAGATGTGCACCGCCACGCCTGGCTTCATAACCCTCTTATATTCAAGAAAGTGAAAAGTTTTCTGAAGACAACTAGTGATGCCATAGCATGTACACTGTTAAAGTGCTCTAGAAGCACCAAGTGGGAATTCAGAAGCTGTTACGCTTTTTCTCTTAGCCTCATCACAGTTGAGCCAAATACCCTACTTAATGATGGTCTGATTTGGTATAGGCTGAACTGCAGGTTCTCCAAAGGAACAGTTTTCCACAAATGCTATTTATTTGTCCAAATGGCTGTTTTGGGAAAGTTGGGCAACATTTAGTTAAAAGTTCTGGTAAATGTGGGGGTGATTGTGGTTCATGCATGTAATCCTACTACATTCCAGGCAGAAGCATCTCAAATTCAAGTCAGCATGGGCTACATGGTAAGATTGGATGTCAGAAAATAAAAAGGAAACTTTAAATTTCTGGCAAGTAGATTATAGCTATTCTGTTTTTAATTAATGGCAGATTCTTTGGAAAATTTTTTTTTGACATGGGGGTGTTCAAGCTAGCCTTGAACTCAGTAATCCTCCAGCTTTAACTTCCCAAATGCTAGAATTACAAGTGTGTGCCACTATGCCTAGCTAGATTTTTTTTTTTGGGGGGGGGAAATACTGCCTTAAGGGCTGGAGAGATGGCTCAGACACTTACCTGCAAAGCCTGATGGCCTGGGTTCGATTCTCCAATTCTCATGTAAAGCCAGATGCACAAAATGGCACATGCATCTGGAGTTGGTGTGCAGTGGCTAGAGGCCCTGGTGTGCCCATTCTCTCTCTCTGCTAGCAAATAATTTTTTTTGAGGGTTTCACTCTAGCCCAGGCTGACCTGAAATTCACTATGTAGTCTCAGGGTGGCCTTGAACTCATGGAGATCCTAACTTTGCCTCCCAAGTGCTAGGAGTAAAGGCATGCACCACCACATCCGACTATAAAAATTTTTTAAATTAATTTTAAAAACTGCTGTAAATGTTAACACAGGATATATATATATACATACATACATACATACATACATACATACATACATACATACATACAAATAATTTTTAAATTCAACCAGAAGCTGGGCTTCCTGCTGCAAGTCTATAATCCCAACATTTGGGAGGCAGAGACAGGAGGATCAGGGTTCAATGCCAGCCTGGGCTACGTGAGACTGACTCTCTCTCTCTCTCTCTCTCTCTCTCTCTCTCTCTCTCTCTCTCTCACACACACAAAAAAAAAAAAAAAAAAAAAAAAAAAAAAAAAAAAAAAAAAAAAAAAAAAAAAAAACAAAAAAAAAAAACCCTGAACCAGAAAACACAATTAATGGAATACTATTTGAGCTTTTTGAGGTAGGGTCTCATTCTAGCCCAGGTTGATCTGGAACTCACTATGGCTCAGGCTGGTCTTGAGCCTCCCCAGTACTGGGATTGGAGGCTATGAACTACCACGGCTGGCTTCTACATAGTTGTTTTTCATTCATCATTCACTTTATGACTTTTTAAAAAATATTTTATTTATGAGAGAGAGAGAGACAGAGAGAGAGACAGAGAGAGAGAGAGAGAGAGAGAGAGAGGCAGAGAATGGGCACACCTGGGCCTCTAGCCACTGCAAATGAACTCGACACATGCACCCTCTTGTGCATTTATATGGGCACTGGGGAATCAAACTCTGGTCCTTCTGCATTGCAGCCAAACGCCTTAACCGCTAAGCCATCTGTTCAGCCCTCATTCATCCACTCCTACAGGAGTGAATAGCAAATATTAAGGCATCTTCTGTGTGCTACACATGGAGGTAAAGTGAATTGATACACACATGAGAGAATCAGAAAGTCAGGATGTTAGAGGGTAGTAAATACTATTAAGAAAAATTAACAAGGATGGGATGAATGTGTAGATTTTAATTTTGAACTGAATGGTCTGGGAAGCTATCATTTCTAAGACGGCATTTAAGCAAAACCTTGAAAAAGTTAGTTGGAAAATATATTTATTGAGATGGAAAGAATTTTTTGTATTTTCCTGAGTGAAAAAAAAAAATTGGTTAGAAAAAAATATGTATAGTATGACCCCTTTTTATGTATGTGTGTGTGTGTGTCTATGTTGAAAATTTTAGGAAGGGTCAGGCCATGCAGGTGGGCAGATTTTTTCTCTCTTCTTTCTTCCTTCCTTTCTTTCTTCTCCCTTCCTTTCTCTCTTTTCCCTCCCTCCCTTCCTCCTTTCTTTCTTTCTTTTTTCCTTTTCCCTCCCTTCCTCCTTTCTCTTTTTCTTTCTCCCTTCCTTTCTCTCTCTCTCTCTTTCTTTTTTTCCTCCAGTTTTTTGAGGTAGGGTTTTTCTCTAGCCCAGGCTGACCAGAAACTCATTCTACCCAAGGCCCAGGCTAACTTCTCATTCAAGGAAATCCTCCTACCTCAGCCTCTAAATTATAGGTGAGCCACCATTCCTGGTTTATTTTTATTTTTTCTTTTCTGCTGGTAGTATTTTCTTTGATTTTTGGGGGGTAAGGAATATAAATATCTGGGCTAGCATATTAAAACAGTTTTTTTTAAAAAAAAAGCTAATCAAGCTGGGAGTGGTGGCACACACCTTTAATCCCATCACTGGGGAGGTAGAGGTAGGAGGATTGCCATAAATTTGAGGCCATATTGTAAATTTCAGGTCAGCTTAGGCTAGAGTGAGACCCTAGGAAAAACATAACAAAACAAAATAAAAAGAAAGACACAAACATAAACCCAAGCAGACAACAACAAAAAGCTAATCAAAATGAGAATTAAGCAACTCAGCAGAGGCTTCTTCACATTTAATGACCATCCCAAGGTGTTGGGGAGATGACAGAGTCAGACCAGTAAAAGTGCTTGCTGCAAAGCCTGCTGGCCTGGGTTCATTTCCCCAGTACCAAGTACCCATGTACGTAAAGCCAGGTGTGCCTTCATGTGCACTCTTAACCCCCACGAATACAAATTTTAAGTGCCCACTCCAGGTAGGTGAAAGGTCTCATCCAGACCACATTAGGAGATAATTGGAATCTGCTTTAAAATAGAGATGAATGAGTCAGTGAAGAAGGTGCCAAGTCCCTCATCAGCACTGCTTCCTGAAACAGAATGCAAGCCACACACAGAGTTTTTCTGGTAATCTCACAATATATGGGCACGGTAATCCCATTTGGGAGGCTGAGGGCAGGAGGATCAATTCCTGGTCTTAGGTCAGCTGGGGCAACCTAGCAAGGTTCTTTTTTTGTTTGTTTGAGGCAGGGTCTCATTCTAGCCCAAGCTGACATGGAACTCGCTCTGCCTAGATTGCCTGGAACTCAATATCTCAACCTTCCTAAGGCTGTGATTAAACTCTGGAGCCCCATACCTATGGGACTTGGTTTTTTACTTGCTGATTTGTTTATTTGCAAGCAGGAAGAGAGAGAATGGGCATGCCAGGGCCTCCAGCCACTTCAAACAAACTCTAGATGCATGGCTACTCTGTGCATCCGGCTTTGCGTGGGTACTAGGGGAATGAAACTGGTTGTTAGGCTCTGCAGGCAAGTGCTTTAACCACTGAGCCCATCCCTCCAGCCCTGTTCTGATTTGAGACAGGGTCTCACATTGTAACCTAGACGGGTGTCTGGGTTTCCAACTCAAGCCAATCCTCCCATCACTCTCCAGGGTCTGGGACTGTGGGTATGAGATGGGGTCACATCAAGCTTAATGTCAACATTTTTAAAGTTGTTGGTCCATGTTTTATTGTTGTGCCCTTTCCTCCTAGGCCAAGCTCTTGTTCTTGGTGCCTTTTTTGGTTTGGTTTTTCAAGATAGAGTCTCACCCTAGCCCAGGCTGACCTGGAATTCACTATAGTCTCAGGGCGACCTTGAACTCAAGGCAATCCTCCTACCTATGCCTTTCCAGTGCTGGGATTAAAGGCATGGGCTACCACACCCGGCTGTTCTTTGCTTTTTAAAAATCAAATATACTAAGTGCTAGGGAGATGGCTCAGCAGTTAAGTGGCACATGTGTCCAGTATTTATTTTACAGGAGCAAGAAACTGTCATGTGCAAGTTCACATGCAAACTAAATAAAAATATTTTGTTTTTTTTTTTCAAGGTGGGGTCTCTCTCTAGCTCAGGCTAACCTGGAATTCTGTAGTCTCAGGCTAGTCTGGAATTCGTGATGTGATCCTTCTACCTCTGCCTCCTAAATGATGGGATTAAAGACATGCACTACCACACCTGGTTGGCCTTGACACTTCCTTCTGCCTCCCTCTCCCAGTTGCTAGGATTACAGGAGTGTACCACCACACCTGGCTGGCTCTATAGTAGTTTTGTGTTGTTGTTTTATTTATTTTTATTGTTTTGGTTTTGGGGGGTTAACTGTTTTTTAAATTTTTATTTCAAGGAGAGAATGGGCACACCAGGGCTTCTGGCTGCTGCAGACAAACTCCAGATGCATACACCACTTTGTGCATCTGACTTTATGTGGGTATTGGGAAGTCAAACCCAGGTCATTAGGCTTTGCAGGCAAGCACTTTAACTGCTGAGCCATCGCTCTAGCCCCCCTCCCCTTTTTTAAGGTAGGATCTTCTTCTAACCCAGGTTGACTTGGCAGTCTATAGTCCCAGGCTGGCCTTGAACTCAGCGTTTGCACCACCATCTTCAGTTTATTTTTTGAGACTAGGTCTTGCTGTGTAGCCAGAACTACTCTGTTACTCCCTATGTAACTCAGGCTGACTTTGAACTGGTGAAAATCCTCATGCCTCAATCTCCTTGAGTTCGAGGTCAAGTTAAACTACAGAGCAAGGTCCGCCCCAAAAAACCAAAGGGGGAAATCACGGTTTTGGAATAAGGAACAGTGCCTGTTGCAAAGTCAAGTGCTTAAAGAAAAAAAAAATTTTTTTTGGTTTTTCGAGGTAGGGTCTCACTCTAGCCCAGGCTGACCTGGAATTCACGATGTAGTCTCAGGGTGGCCTTGAACTCATCATGGTGATCCTCCTACCTCTGCCTCCTGAGTGCTGGGATTAAAGGCGTGCACCACCACGCCCGGCAAGAAAATGGGGTTTGAGGGCAGTTTCTTTCCTTGCCTTGCTTAAATCAGGTTCCACCAAACCCTTCAAATCTTGACTAGATTAGGATCAGTATAAAAGGAAGACCTTCTTCCAGGGCACTCATTTAGGGTTTGACTCCAGTGCTCAGCTTTAGTTCTTCCAGGTCATCAGCTCCTAAGGTAAGGAATACAAGATGATGTTGGGGTAAGTGTGGGCTATGAGTGTTCCGGACTTTTCAGCTTGCTATTAAGAATTTTCTCTTGCCCAAATCTCCTTGTTATAACCATGTTTAAATTTTAGAAAATCTTTTTTTTTAAAATTTTTATTTATTTGAGGTAGAGAGAGCTTACAGGCGCACCAAGGCCTCCTGCCAGATGCACGCGGGCCACATGCGCACCTGGCTTTACGTGGGCACCAAGGAACGGAGCCCAGGCAGCCAGGCTTTGATGGCAGGCGCCTTTACTGGCCGAGCCAACTCTCCGGCTCCATGTTTAGTTTTGGGTTGGGTTAAAAGAATCTGGCTCTCAAGCTTAGAGGTTGGTCTGCCTACAAAAACCCTTTGGCAAACGTGGCGCTGCCCTTTTTGCTCTTGCTCGGACGGGTCGCCCACCTTCCTCGGGAGGCAGGCCGGCAGGTATCCTCGGTGGCACCGATGCGCTCCGGGCCCCTCCTCCGCGGCACTGACAGCTGCCAGCCGCCGAGCTCCCAGGGAAGCGGGCGGGGCTTCGCGGATTGGCCTGCAGGCCACAGCAAGGATACCTGGGGCCGGAGGACCCGTCTGCAGGTGCAGCGACGGCCAGCGGCTGCGGGAGGCTGGACATGGCGGGAACGTTTCCTCCCGAGCCTCCACTTTGACGGCGGCTCGCCTACTTTTCCGGCCCGGAGACCAGCTTCCCGAAGTCTCCGCCCCGTTCGGCCTCCAGCTGCTCGCTAGGTGCTCGGCCGCACTGCCAAGATGGCGGCCCCCACGGGGCCTGGCCGATCACGTGACCTCGACCCTCCCAGCAGCCCGTTCGGGAGGAAGGTTCACCCGTCACGCGGCGGGTGTCAGCCCTTCCAATCTCGCGAGCCAATCGGTATCCGAGACGGCGCCTCCGGTGAAGCGACCGGAAGGTTGGCCTCCAGGCTCCGGGTCAGGAGCCAATCGCGGAGCCGCCTGCGCGTCGTGGGCCCGCCTGTGGGCGGGGCAAGGGGGAAGCGGAATAACGTCACAATGTGGTATTGTTACCTGACTCGAGAAGAGGTGAGGCGCGTTGATTGACACACAGGTTTCCCTGGACAGGATTTGAGGATTTGGCGCTGTGACCCGCCTTGGAGGTGGGGTCTCATTTGATTGCCAAACAGAGTACTCCAATGGGGTTCTAGCTCGGGGTGACGGGCGGGACGCTCGGCTAATGAATCCTCGGCGTGGCCAGCACAGTTCTCCAATCGTCAGGCGGCGGGCCCCAGTCTGAGCGGCGATGGCGGCGGCGGCGGCGGCGGCAGCAGCAGCGGGGGCTGCGGGCGGTCGGGGCTCCGGGCCGGGGCGGCGGCGCCATCTTGTGCCCGGGGCCGGCGGGGAGGCCGGGGAGGGGGACCCGGGGGGCGCAGGGGACTACGGGAACGGCCTGGAGTCTGAGGAACTGGAGCCCGGGGAGCTGCTGCCGGAGCCCGAGCCCGAAGAGGAGCCGCCCCGGCCCCGCGCCCCCCCGGGAGCTCCGGGCCCTGGGCCTGGCTCGGCAGCCCCCGGCAGCCAGGAGGAGGAGGAAGAGCCGGGGCTGGTCGAGGGTGATCCCGGGGACGGCGCCATTGAGGACCCGGTGAGGGACGGAAGGAAGGAAAGACGAGCGAGCGGGCCGGCTGCGGCCGCCGGCGGGCCGGGTCACGGGAGGCCCCGCGCTGGGGCGAGCGGGGGGCGGGGCGGGGCGGGGAATAACGTGGCCGCGGCCGGGCCGGGCGGCTCGAGCGCCGGGCTGGCTCTGGAGAATGTCACTGGTCTGTTGGGTTGTTTTCCTCCCGACCCTCGCGGGAGGCGGGGGACATGGCCGAGCGCGGCCGGGGCCCGGGGCCAACTGAAGGTCGGGCGCAGCCCCGCGCCGGGTCTCCTTGAGCTCTTGTGCATGCCCGCCCTGCTCGCTCGTTGTAGGAGCTGGAAGCGATCAAAGCTCGAGTCAGGGAGATGGAGGAAGAGGCCGAGAAGCTGAAGGAGCTGCAGAACGAGGTGGAGAAGCAGATGAACATGAGTCCTCCTCCGGGCAATGGTGAGCAGGCTGCCTGCTGCCGAGCGGACGGGCTGTGCGGGTGGGAGCCGGGAGAGCAGCTAGTTTGTCCGTCCGCCCATTGTGCTCGCTGGCTTTGTCGATCGATCGGGTAGTGGTCGTCTTGTGCCTCCTTTTGTCTCTCTTATAAATGTGTTCTCTTTGTTCGTGGTCTGCCTCTACCCTTCCAGTGCACATTGCCAGCTGGCATTTGACCTTCAAGACTTACATTTTTTTCTTCAGTTAGGGTGAATCTGCTTGGCCACAAGGGGATTCTTTAATCCATATATATCGTATCGCAGCCCGTTCAATTTTATCCAGTCTTTGAGGCATTTCAACCAAAGTTGTTAAGTAGGGATTTGATTTAGGGAGTAGGGGGGATTCCTTTACTGTTTTCTGTGATTTTTAAGGAAGTGTTTTGTAATATCGATGTTTCGTGGGAACCTCCAGTGTACTAAGCTCCATTGTAAATCATGGTGTGCAGCAGGGGCAGAACACATAAAAAGCTTAGCCTAGTGGTGGAAGTGCATCTATATTGATCCAGTAGAAAATGTGCTTGTTTTTAAATAATTTTCTTTTCCCCTCAAAGCTGGCCCAGTGATCATGTCTATTGAGGAGAAGATGGAGGCTGATGCCCGGTCCATCTATGTTGGCAATGTATGTATTATTGCTCTGATTTGGGTTGGAGGGGGGCATTCTTTTTAATGTTTTCACTTTTTAATAGGGGTTCACTATGTAGCTCAGGCTGGTTTCTAATTTGAGGTGATCCTCCTGACTCAGCCTCCTGAGTACCAGGATTTCAAGAGTGCATCATCATGCCTGGCTGCCTAGAACATTTTCTTTTTGGGGAGTTACTTAATAATTTTGAGAGAAACATCTTCAGGATAGTTGGAAGTTTTTGGGTGCTTGAATCTAGGGCCTTGAACCTGTGAAAGATGTGCCCTGCCACTAAGCTACATACTCAAGGTAACATGCTTAGGTACAGCAGTAATTACTTGTTGTTAAAACACATTGGGTTGACTTAAGACTCCCTAGTGCTAAGAAGTGACCGTGGCTGTTTGGCACTGAGGCATCTCTGTCACCTTCCAAGGCTCAGGGTGGCAGAAAGATTGTAAGAGCCAAAGGAAAGGGTAAGACTGCTTATAGTGCAATCTTACAGATACAAAATGGCCTTGATATTTATGACTTCACAGTGCCTGACACTACCTACACAAGACCTTCATAATAGCAGTAAAAGATGATGACATTGAAATAAAATAAACTGATTGAAGGGGAGGGGATGTGGTGGTAGATTTGAGAAAGGGAAGTGGGCGTAGGGAAGGAATTATTATGGTTTATTGTTTATAATCATGGAAGAGGTCAATAAAAAGTAAAAAAAAAAAAAGTGATCTTAAAACTGGCCATGGTAAGCCAGGCGTGGTGGCGCGCGCCTTTAATCCCAGCACTCGGGAGGCAGAGGTAGGAGGATCACCATGAGTTCGAGGCCACCCTGAGACAACATAGTGAATTCCAGGTCAGCCTGGACTAGAGAAAGACCCTACCTCAACCCCCCCCCCCAAAAAAAAAAAAAAATGGCCATGGTAGGCTGGGTGCAGTGGTGTTGTACTCCTTTAATCCTAACACTTTTTAGGCTGAGGTAGGAGGATCTACTTGTGATTCCAAGGCCAGCAGGTTGGGCTAGAGTGAAACCTTGCCTCAAAAAAAAAAAGTGGTCTTTGCTTATAATATAGCATTAGTATTTATATGTCTTAGATCTATATTAAGGGTGAGCTGTTGGGAAGAGATAAAAAGTGATTAAATGATTACCAAGGACTTTGGGGTTAGAAGAAAAGAAATTCCTTTGAGAACCATATTTGATGTGCCTTGGATATATCAATTGCCCTGGACAAAGGCTAGGCAAACAGAAGTTTGGCCACTGCTTATGAGATGTCCTCCCTCTTAGGTGGACTATGGCGCAACGGCAGAAGAGTTGGAAGCTCACTTTCATGGCTGTGGTTCAGTCAACCGTGTTACCATACTCTGTGACAAATTTAGTGGCCATCCCAAAGGGTAAGTGGTAATTAAGTTGAAATCGTTTTTTTTTCTTTTGTATTAAAATGACAGTTTTTGTTTTTTGTGTCTTCCCCCCACCCCCAGAGTCTCTCTGTAGCCCAGGCTGACCTGAAGCTCACTTTAGTCCCAGGCTGGCCTCAACCTGGGAATCAAGTGATTCTCCTCCTCTGCCTACCAGCTACTGGGATTAAAGGTGTTTTGATACCACACCCAGCTAAAAAGTGACAGTTTTAGTATTAAAAGTGAGAATATAAGATAGACTGCATTTCAGGATGGGTGTGGTCTTGGAGCAAGTATGTAGCTCAAAAAGCAAAGCTGAAATTTTAATCATAGTTTAAAAATAGATGATGCATTTCATATGTCTTGCTTCCTTACTCCACCTAGGGCCTTGAACATGCTAAATATGTGGTCTACCACTAAGCTGCACATCCAGGAATAGCTTAATTTTATATAGAGCAGTAATTCTTCGCTGAGAAAACAAGTGACCTTTGCTTACTAACAGCATTAGTATTACTATGCATTAGGAGTTGTACTTTATAAGGTTTTAGAGAGAGAGAGAATGAATGAGAATGGGCACACCAGGGCCTCCTGCCACTACAAAGGAACCCACAGACACATGTACTGCTTTGTGCATCTGGCTTGATGTGGGTACTAGGGAATCGAACTAGGCCATCAGGCATTACAAGCAAGCATGTTTAACCACTGAGACATCTCTCCAACCCCAGGAGTTGTACTTTAAATGCCTCAGAGACTAGGGTCTCACCACATTGCCTAGGCTGGCTTTGACCCTGTAGCCTAAGCAGGCCTTGCAATTGTGGTGCCTCAGTCTCCCAAGTAGCTGGGATTCCAAGCCTGTGCCCACTGTGCTCATAGGTAGCTGGAGATTTTGATTAAATTCTTGCATTTAATTCATTGTATTCCAACAAAGCATGCAGAGTTGCTTAGCCTGTGAGCTATTTGTAAACTCAGGTAAAGTGGCAATTATTCTTTCTAGGTTTGCATACATAGAGTTCTCAGACAAAGAGTCGGTGAGGACTTCCTTGGCCTTAGATGAGTCCCTGTTTAGAGGAAGACAAATCAAGGTAAGCCTAGTGCCTTAGCTATATTTTTTTGTTTTGTTTTGTTTTTTTGAGGTAGGATCTCACTCTAGTCCAGGCTGACCTTGAATTCATTATATAATCTCAGGGTGACCTCTAACTCATGGTGATCCTCCTACCTTTGCTGGGATTAAAGGCGTGTGCCACCGCTCCTGGTGCCTTAGCTATTTTACTCTGTACAAATTCTCCAGGGTGATTACAAGGCTTTCTATTGTTTGTCTGTCCCTTTTCAGGTTATCCCCAAACGAACCAACAGACCAGGCATCAGCACAACAGACCGGGGTTTCCCACGTGCCCGCTACCGTGCCCGGACCACCAACTACAACAGTTCCCGATCTCGATTCTACAGTGGTTTTAACAGCAGGCCCCGGGGTCGAGTCTACAGGTCAGGATAGATGGGCTGCTCCTCTGCCCCGCCTCCCATGAACCCTCTCTCCTGAGGACCCTCCCTCCCCTTGGTCTCTAGGGACTTGGTCTCCTGCCTGTGCAGGGTGAGGAAGGTAGTTACAGACCAGTCAGCTGGCCTTCTGTCATCTTTTCTGGAGCAGAAATTGGTGATAAGGGCTGACGTGTTCTGAGGATGTTTCTTCCCTCAGTCTTTTTTCAAACCCTTTGGGAATTAGTGGCAGTAGAGGTGTTTGTACAGAAGGTTAAGGAGAACAGAGGCTAGGAACAGTGAAAGCACTTCTTGGACATTGCGACTTTTCCCAGAATTAGGAAGGAGTTGGAGTTTGAACCTTCCTTGGAAGCATACCAAAGGCTAGATGAACCTCCCACGCCTTGTGGGAGGACTTACAAAACTTACTCTTTCATTGAGCCAGTGCTTGACAAGGTTAACTTTCTTGTTCAGCCTACTGTGGTTCTCAGTGGCTTTGCTCTTCTGTCTCTTTACACGAGACACATAAACCTTGGCTTTTCATAAGCTAGGCTTTAGGAGCTGTGGAGAACTGGAAGCTGGATAATAATGGTTTTTTTTTGTTTTTTCTTCCTGTATCTGAGTGTCTTAGATGCCCTTCTTTACCCCTCCCCTGTTGTGCGTCCCCTTCGCCCCAGTTTGTAAGGTTTGTTGGTTACTTCTGAGATTTGAGGAATCGGTTTTAGGGCACTGGAACTTTTCCCCTTCCCCTTCACAGTTTGTTGTTACTTCTGAGATTGAGGATTCTTTTTTAGGACACTCAAACATTTTCCCCTTTCCCTTCACAGTAACTGGGGCAAGGGCCCATGGGGAGGGTCTTGCACTGAACCATCCAGTGATCATGTTAACACCCAACTCTCCTTCTTTCTTCTAGGGGCCGGGCTAGAGCGACATCATGGTATTCCCCTTACTAAAAAAGTGTGTATTAGGAGGAGAGAGAGGAAAAAAAGGAAAGAAGGAAAAAAAAAAGAATTAAAAAAAAAAAAAA
>PVHP010016641.1:0-35607 GCA_004024765.1 Zapus hudsonius
CTGCCACAGCACTGCAAACAGCGGCAGGAAGGTGTGCCAAACACTGGCAAGGGGAAGCTGGCTTATAACCCCATAAGCCCGCCCCCAACAACACAGCTTCATCGAGGTTGTAAAACCCAAACTGCCATCAGCTGAGGATCGATCTATCAGAACACATTCGTTTGTACGATTTGGAAGAGAGGCAGCATTCATCTCTCTGCCTCCTTTCCTCCCAGATATGAGCAAGCAGCCTCATGCTCTGCCGCCATGCCCTGCTGGCCGTCATTATGGGCTGTAGTCTCAAACCATGAGCTAAAATAACCCCTTCATCCCGCAAGTTGCTTCTGGCCAGGTATTTGTTTACAGTAGCTAAATGATTAAAAAAGCAACTAATAGATAGTATCAGAATTTTGATATCGTACTAACTCTAAAGGCAAAGATCTCCACTGTCTTGATGTATTTGACTTGCTGTCTATGAGAGAGATACACTAGAATAACTGAATATTACAAGCATATTCTTGAATTATGAAAACTTCACTAATTCTTCCATGTTTACAATGAGTCATGTGAATGTATGTATTTAAAAATATCACTGCAAGCTGAAAGCATTAAATGCTTTCAAAATTTAACACAATGGCTCAGGGGCCTATATTCTCTTATAGAACTGTGGCAATTACATCCTTAAGAATCTTTCTGTTCCATCACCATGAGCAGCGATGACTCTGAGCTGCTTTATGTGGCTCCGTTTATACTCGTAATGGATCTTTCGATTACACAGACTCATATTTTCTATTGGTCACTCCTCAGTCATACTCAACTAACTGTTACTACGCTGTGGTAATGGTCCAACCAATCATAATATCCCACCCATGGTTTAAAATTTAAAAATGAGAAGTTTGTAGTATCCAATTTAGAACTTAGAAATCAATGTATTCATTGTTTTTTATTCTTTTTTTTTCTTGGTTTTTCGAGGTAGGGTCTCGCTCTAGTCCAGGCTGACCTGGAATTCACTATGTAGTCTCAGGGTGCCCTTGAACTCATGGCAATCCTCCTACCTCTGCCTCCTGAGTGCTGGGATTAAAGGCACGCATCATCATGCCCAGGTTGTTTTTTATTCTTTTGAAAATATGACAGTGATGCATGGTATTAGAAAAAATCTAAAGAGGACAAAAACACAACATAATAAACTGTGTCCCATCTCCCATGACCTTCCTCCTGTTCCCCGTTACCCATGGGCAGATGCTTCTTGCTTGTTCTCTTAGAGACCATCTGTGGAAAGGTAAACACACACAAGCAAATGGTATATTTCCTTTTTCTCTTTCCATAATTATAGCATGTAATATACATTATTCTGTACATTATTTCTTGCCCTTGCTGTGTCTTGAAGATTAGCTCCATCTCTCACTCTTCTTAAGAGTTGTGTGGTATTCATATGGATGTCTCATTAACGGCCTATGCCCTGGATGGGCCTTTAGGGTATTTAAGGGCTTTTAAAATCCGTTTGCTATAATGAATTTGAAAAGCTTACCATGGTGAATATCCTTCTGCAAATACATGTATTTTGTAGGGCAAATTTCTAAAATCAGGTTTTGACTGAAAACATGTTGCTTAACAAGTATTTCTGACATTGCTTAATTATTTCAACTGAAAGGTACTAAAAATTTACAATTATATAGAGAAAAGAGAATAAAGAATAGGTATTAAATCTTGCTTCACAAAGATGATACTAAAATGAAATATTATTTCAAGAAATATCATGTTTTGACTTCTCAGGGTTGCAGGCAATGTTGGAAAGTCTGAAAGAAGAACTTAATCATTTCTATCAATGGAGGTCTGGTCACTCATTAAGACCTCACAGGAATGGCTATAAACAACAGTAATCCACGAAGCTTCTGTATTCTTTAAGGATTTATCTCTCTCACCACCACCACTACTGTATACTGGCATGAAGGGGCTAAAATGACATGTGTTGTTTATATGGTAAATTGCTCATAATATAAAATATATTATAGACACATATAATATAGTATGCATTATAAACATAAATATTATAAACTTTGAACAGTGGTCTGTGAAACTCCTTCATTGAGATTTGAGACGTATTCCTCAAGGGCCTCCCTGGAGCCTAGAAAAAAGATAAGAAAAAATTAGACATGTTTGACACTTTCCATCTTAGGAAGCAATTTTGCAGGCAGAGGCGAACTTTCCACTGTCATTGTGAAACTCTCCCAGCTTAGTGGGGAATCCCCCAAATTTCAAGGTACTTGGATAAAGGAAGGGTCTGGGTCAAAACCATGTTTACATGAGATAAAATGTAGAGCCTCATCTATTCTACACACACACACACACACACACACACACACACACACACACACTAAAATCACCCAGCACATTTTTCTTGCCAAAAGCCTAGAGATGGACTTGTTTTTGTCTTGCTCTCCACTGCGGATGCTGGCTTCCTTCGAGGCAATTCAGGACAGCATCTGGCTTACCTCATGTTTCACTGAAATGCAGGTTCTGAAAAGCAGCCTCAAGATGACATTCTGGGCTGAAGAATGATGTTGTGTGCAGCGCAGGAGGGATGGGAGGCAGGAGGCGGCTGAGTGGTGTTCCCGGGCTTACTCGCTGGCAAACCCAGTGGACACCCAGCCACCTGAATCTGGGCCAGCGAGTTTGGCACATCTTCTGCTGGCAGAACCCGAGCCCAGCACAGCATCCTGCTGCTGTTGGCATGCCTACAGCTGTCTTTCTTCATCTGACTCTCTGCCACTGCATACACGCAACAGGTGCTGCCAGGAACACAGCGTGTTTGGCAGCTGTCAACTTTCAATAATCATCTCTGTAGCAGATCCCGCTCTGTTCTCCCACCCCACTCCCCTCCTCCTCCACCCCCTTCCCAAGGCCCAGCGCCACTCAGACCTTTGCAAAGGGCAGAGTTAGTCAAGGATGCTGTTGAGGTCTGTGGCCATCTGGAGAGAGAGGCCCTATTAGGCTGCAGCCTAGGTGTGTCTAGGACTGGTCTAAGGTGCAGGCCTTTGGGGTTGATGCAGCCATTTTTTTCTCAGTACCCTTTCTGAGGTCAATTGTTTCTAGGGTTTTCTTTGGGAAGGAGATGTTCATTTAAGCCATTGGTACTCAAGGCTTCTTTGTCTATAACCAAACATAATTCATGATAACACAGGTTTCCTTGGTATGGAAAACATATTAGCAACTATCATACTCATCCTCCCCCCTCTCATCTCTCTCTGTAATATGACCTGGCTCCAGGATAGCCACATCTATATGCTCTATTCTTTTGGGGAAGAATGTTAAATTATTATCATTGTTTTCATTTTAACCTACAAAGATTGTATGTTGTTATGGTGTGCAACAAGATGTTTTGAAATATACATACATTGTGAAATGGTTCAGTCAAGCTAATTAACATACATATGGCCTCTGGTAAACTGTTCACCCATTTCTCCCGAACTTTAGTCCTTCAATTTTTTTATTAGCTATTTTTGAAAGAGTCATAAAAGAGCAACTTTCTTATTCCTAAAAACTGGGCAAGGTATTCATCAGCTCATAGGTACAAAAAGTGACCTTGAAAGACTGACTAGATTCAAAGTCTCCAAGGGGCAGAACCTGGACGACAGGGCCTCGTGAGCTAGATGGGAGGTGAGGTGAGCCAGAACATCACACTGTGACTGGAACTCCCCAGTGACAAGTTCCAATGGTCCAGAGCGCAGGGAGCCAAGCTATTCCAAGCCTCCTGCTTATAATCAATCAATCACCTCTCACTTTCCTTATGAAATGCTGCTTCAATTTTTTTGCCACTAGTCTTGGGTCAGTTAACCCACAACTATTTATGGCTCATCACACTTGCCTCTGTACAGCTAGGGCAGCGACCCCTGCTCTGCAACATTTGGAGTTCTAGCTTCTCCCCTGTAGCTCATGTGATCCCAACATGTTCTTGATGTTCTCAAGCCTTTGTTTCCTCATTGGAAAATGAAGAGGTTAATATTTGCCATCCATTTCCATGTGATAAAATAGACTAGATGCCTAACAATAACTGCATTAATGATTCCTTCCCTCCCCATCTTATCTCAGACGTCATCCTCAAAGGCCTAGGTTTTAACTACTGCCCTTGAACTTTTTTTTTAAGATTGAGAGAGACTATTAGATTAAGAGAAGGAAAGAGGAGAAAGCACAGAAAGCTCCCCCTATGAGTGGGAAAAGGCCTGTGTGGGAGAAGGGGTCTCCCTCATCTCAGCCATGAGATGAGGCTCACCAAAACCTGCAGGTTTAGGAGTCTATGCTGATCAGCCGAGAGAGAGAGAGAGAGAGAGAGAGAGAGAGAGAGAGAGAGAGAGAGAGAGAGAGAGAGAGAGAGAGAGAGAGAGACAGACAGAGACAGAGACAGAGAGACAGGGAGAGATTTGTCTTCCTTTTGTGTATTTTATAATTCCCTCTGGAAGTCCATGTCTCCTGCCTCAAGTGAGCCAGAAAGACAGCTGATTGGTCTGGGCTAGGCTGGCTCAGGAAGTTAAGTTTGACCACCACAATGCCAGAGGAGACCTCCCACTCCACATCCAGGGAGAGGCTCAGGTGGAAGAGCAGGTCAGCCATATTGTTTTCCCTGGATCTCTGGCACAGTGAAGACTGCAAAAATAAGCCAAGAACATTCCTGTTTTTTTTTTTCAGGAGTCCTGCCTCAATCCCCCCTCTGAAGAACACTTAGAAAGGAAGTTACACCAATCTTGAAATATATATATATATATATTTCCTCTAAACATATATATATATATATACACACAGATATATTTACATATATATATTTCACATCTGATTCGTGAAACATATCAAGTTAAAGAATGGCACAAACATTTTAAGTTATTTTGTTTAACCTTTAAGTTTAGTTGTCCTGTGACAGTGTAGACCATAACTTAAGTAAGGAAGGTAGACACATTTAAAAAAAATCCAATAGCTATATATACAAGCAAAACATATTACCAGTCCTTAAAACATTATTTCTATCAACAAATCCAAACAAATTGATCTAACCTGGAAATTGTCCAGAACAGACAAGTAAGACAGTATAAAATCCTGGCATCTGTGTTTGGAAACATACCAGTTACCCAGGGAAGATTGGAAGCACAACTGTAGAACCTGAAGTCATTTTCCTCAGACAAAAACCGTTATTTTAGCTTGAGGCTGTTCCCTGAAGTAGGGAATATGTCTTTAAGAGTTAATTTACTTATAAGCAATAATCTTTCAATACCAGAAATGAGACCATTATTTACACAAGATGTCGATTGGAACTATTTTGTCACACACAATAGAGCAGAATCTGGTCATTGTTGAACTAAAACAGCTGGGCTCTAACACAACCTTTGACAAATCAGTTTTGAAAGAGTAAACACTGGTTGACAACCAATGCTGTTAGCTTAATCTTGGATAGTGATTAACCTGAAGTTTTTATTAACATAAAGCAACAATATGAGGCTTGCTCACCTTTAGTGTGTTGGTTCTGCTCTTGGGGTGTCCTTCCCACTTTCACCAATGCTGGCCTCTGAAGGTCTGGAGGAGAAGTCAAAAAACGTTTTTTATAAAGGTAAGGAGAGGGCTGGAGAGATGGCTCAGCGGTTAAGGCACTTGCCTCCAGTGCCTAAGGCCAATTCCCCAGGACCCACATAAGCCAGACCCACAAGGTGGTGGCCCTGGTGTTCTCTCTCTCTCTCTCTCTCTCTCTCTCTCTCTCTCTCTGTATCTCTCTGCTTGAAAAATGAATAAAAACTCCGTGATTATTGATGCATGAGATTATTTAAGACCACTTAGCCCTTACTGTGTGCTAGAATATTCATCAATATGAACTCATGTCAACCTTATAACAGTCCACTGTGGCAGACTACATTATCACCATATTTGCTGCGAAGCAAACTGGGCCACTGAGAAGCAGAGGCCTTGTCATATGTTAATATGAGTAGATCTCACAAACAGTTTGACAGAGCAATATATGTGGGATGGAATTCATTTAAAGTTAAAAAGTAGGTGGCCTGCAGACGACACTTGCTGTGCAAGCCTGAGGGCCTGAGAGAACCTGAGACCACCCCAGTTTGATTCCTCAGCACCCACAAAAATGGCTGGGCATGACCACACGTATTTGTAACCCCAGTCCTGCAGGGACAGAAGTCAGAGAATCATGAGGGTTTACTGACAGGAAAAGAATAGTGAAAAAAGCAGCTCTAGGTTGAATGAGACACTCATGCCTTAAGGACCTAGGTGGACAAAAGAACAAGAGGACCACACTTGATATTCTTCTGTGGCCTTCGCACGCATGCTCACGGGGTGCATGCATCTGTGTGTGTCACACACACTCATACACTCACATCACACACCACACACACTCTACACACACATACATTCACTTACCAATAAACTAATTAAAAACCTGCTTGAAGTTAAAAAAACACAAAGAAATTATTAACCATGGATACATATATATAGTAAAATTATAAAAACAAAGACAGGACATGGAAAGATAGTAATGGCCTTTCTTGCAAGGCCTGATGGTGTTGGTTCAATTCTTCAATGCCCATGTAAAGCCAGATGCACAGAATGGTACTTGTATCTGGAGTTTGGTTGCAGTGGCAGGAGGCCCTGACATGCCCATTTCTCTATCTCTCACCACTTGTAAATAAATAAATATTTAAAAAAAAAACAAAGCAGGGAAATTACTGGTCAAGTTCATGTCGTGGCTTCTCGTCATTTGAAGGGTCCCATGTATTTTATTTTCCAGAGGACAATATGTTACAATTAGATAGTTGTGGGTAGTGCATATTTTAAGTATTTATCTGTACTAGTTAATATTTTTAAATAGTTTAAATGGTAAACCAATGTACACACTGAAAAGGGCAGAACATATGGCTGTCATATTTCACAAATAATTACTAAGAAAACACCACAAACCAGCATCCAGGTTGAGAAAGAATGTGCACTATGAGGCTGTGGCATTGTGAGCCTTCCTCCACCAGAACCTCTTCTGCCCTCTTGCCAGGGGCAAGCTCACCCTGAGTTCTGTCACCCAATTTCTCCCTGGAATCCCACCCCTTGTTTGTGTCTGCTTTCTGAACAATCTAGTCCACTAGTCCCAGTTTCTGAACTTTAATAGGTGTGTCTTTGTGTGTGTGTGTATGTGTGTGTGTTGGCTGCAGGTTGGTTGTATTGTGTAGTTTAATTGTATCTCCTTGCTCATTTTCACTGAAAGATAAATTTCCACATTAGTTACCTTTTCACTCTTCATTGACACATTGTCTTCTCTGTAATTTCCAAGCTTGATGAAAAGGCAGATGTCTCTCCCCCAGTCAGCCCAGAACAAATATCTTTAGGTGGTTCCTCGGTCTTCCTCCAGAAAGAATGACATTAGCCTCAGTTGCTCAATCATAAAAGAAACTTCCCTTTGGACTTTTGACCTATTTTCTTGAATTTCCTCTTTTCCACCTGTGCTGGTTTGAATGTAAAATACCTCACACCCATAGGCTCATGCTTGGGAAGGTTGGAGAACTTTTAGAAGGTGGAGCCTTGTTGGAAGTGGTAGGTTACCGGAGGCCTTGAGATGTAACAGCCCAGCTCCACATCCATTTCCTTCTCTGCTTCATGACTCTAGTGACAAGTGACCAGCTCTGCTCTAACTTTGACCTGCCTTTTCTTTACCATGATGAAATTGTAAACCACATTTAATTCTTTTCTTTCCATAAGCTACTTCTGTTTGGATATTTTGTTCCAGCAGAGGAAGCTGCTGATATATTTCCCTTAGTTTACAGGTTGCTTTTCCTTTCCACTTCATGTTCATCCCCATGGTGAGGAGTTATAGTCTGGTCAGGGGTCACGGGTCAGGGGTCAGGGAGGCTCCCACCCAGTCTTCACACTGTCTTACTCACAGGGAGATATACATTGTGTCTTGTTCAACATAACAACTAAACTTTAAAAATACAACTCTATAGTTTGAGATAGACAGATGGTGACTTGGTCATAGTTAATCACTGGAACAGGATTTCACAGTGCACCGTTGTCCCTGGCGGCCAGTTAAGCATGTGTGTAAGAATAAAGCATGGCCAAGTTTCCCTGTAGGGAGAATCTACTCTACCTGACACCCAGAGGGACTGTCACAGAGATGTTGCTATACAACTAAAGGAAATTTTCCCCTGTGTCATGGTTTGATCCAGGTGTCCCCCACAAACAAATGAATGTGTTCTCAGTGATCAATCCTCAGCTGATGGCAGTTCGGGAATTAAACCTCACTGGAACTGTGTTGTTGGGGGTGGGTTTATGGGGTTATAACAGCTTCCCCTTGCCAGTATTTGGCACACCTTCCTGCCGCTGTTTCCAGTGCTGTGGCAGAGGTGATGTCCACCTCTCTGCTCATGCCATCGTTTTCCCTGCCAGGATGGAGTCTCCCCTCGGGTCCATAAGCCAAATAAACCCATTCCTCCACAAGCCGCTTTTGTTTGGGTTCTTTCTGCACAGCAACTAGAAAGCTAACCACAACACCCTGCTCAATAATTAATCTGTATACATTATTGCTTAAAACACAAGAAACATCCCCAGCTCCACAAATGAGGAAGAGTCCACAAGCAGGGGTATTCTCCCCAGTGCACACCAGTAAGTGGGCCAAGTAGCAGAGGCATTTCTGTACTGAAAGGACCTCAGCAACACTACAAAAGCCATCTTCCCTCTCCAACACTGCCATTAATATGTAAGAGCTTAAGCTTGGAAAGGGATTATTGCACATCCCATCTGATGGTAACTGGTACCGTAATGATGACATATAGCTTCTTGTCATTTTCTCCTAAAACATCTTACTCTTGAACAATATAAGTGGCCTCTTACTAATATTAATGGTAACAGTGTGACACATTGTTTTAAATGGAAAGCATGTTTCAATCTCCAGGATATTTAGTGTATGCTTTACGGGTTACTGATAATTAACATAATAAGCAACACGGAGAGAGAGAGTTTTGGAATCCTCCCTTCCCCCTCCTCCTACTCCGAGTTTGTGTCCTCTAATGCCAAAGAATTGTACACAGGGACAGAATTAAGCCATATTACACATTTATTCTAATTTATTAACTTAGGAAAAGGAGAGTTGGATGGGAAATTCTCCCAGTCACCATGTGGGAAGTTACAGAGTTCTCCAGCCACCAGTGTGGGGAGAACACGTGTCAGAGAGTTTAACAGAACTTATATTATTTAGCTAAATAAGCAGCCAAAGAAAAGATAACAGAAAGCTCCCATTATGAGAAGGAGAGGTTCATGAGGGAAAAAGTCTGGAGCCGGCCCCCCACCCCAGCCATTAGCTGGGGTGGGGGGGAAGGCCTTACCTTCTTAAGGACTGGAAATTCAGAGATCCTTCTGTGGCCAGGCCACGTGGGAAAAGGGCCCCGCTTCCTGTAGGGAAGCTAGTTTTAAGTCCTCCCCAGGTGAGTCAGAGAGACAGCTGATTGGTTCATATTTGACCAATCAGTTTTAGCACCTAGGTTGTAGCTCTAATTAGACACCTCCCACTCAAGGGGAGGGGTTTTCCCTGCAGGCACCTGGCCCTGTCACAATAGAGCATACATTATACTATGACATCAACTATAAATATGCCTGGGTGCACATATGCACATGTATTATCCATACTATGTAAGTGTGTATTATATTGTGGTAGCAAGAAGCATAAATTCCACAAAGCCTGGGAAATGTGGTAGTGGAGGTGCCCGCCTCTATCACCACTTCCTGTATGATTCAGCTACTGAAGATAAAGAATCACATATCAGCCACTGGTTCAGTGAGTACACGTGCCACTTCCCATGCAAGACATGACCCCAGCCAACAAACATCTTAGTTGAATTCTCCACACACTGTCTTAACATTCAATTTGTTGGTCTACTTTTATATTTCTGAATGATGGCGCATGTGACAATCCTTTGGTCATGTGTCTGTTTACACGTCTCTTGCAGATGTGACTGACCTGGGCGATCTATGGGGGAAAGAATATTGATAGTTCAGATGGCGCTGCTGGCCGAGGAGCCACAGGCAGAAAAGTCAGATGTAGTGGTCTCCTGAGGAACAATGGATGGTTGAGGGCTCAGTGTCCATCTCTGCTCCTGGCAGATTGGACTCACCAGCAGCAGGGAGACTTAATGAAAGGACCCTACTATTGAGTCAAGTTCAACCCCAATGCCTCCTACAATGGCTGCTTCCTCAATAGGCCCACTGAGCAAGCATGGAGACAACTAGGGAGGAAGGTTGGCTGATATCTTCTAGATGATTTTAACTCTCCTCCATTCCAGAATGTCTTCTGTGGCTGGTGCCTTCTGGATGATATACATATGCACCCAAAGGAACGCAGGCTTTAACTCACTTCCCCCAGGTTTCTCATATGCCTCTACTACAGACTTCCTTATGACCAGTTGTCATGGTTTGATAAAGGTGACCCCACAAACAAATGAATGTGTTCTGATAGATCGATCCTCAGCTGATGGCAATTCGGGAATTAGAACCTCCTCACTAGAGCTGTGCTGTTGGGACGGGCTTATGGGGGTTATAAGTCAGCTTCCCCTTGCCAATATTTGGCACACCTTCCTGCCGCTGTTTGCAGTGCTGTGGAAGAGGTGATGTCCAGCCCTCTGCTCATGCCATCATTTTCCCTGCCAGGATGGAGTCTCCCCTTGAGTCCGTAAGCCAAATAAACCCATTCCTCTACAAGCCGCTTTTGTTTGGGTTCTTCCTGCGCAGCAACTAGAAAGCTGACCACAACACCAGTCTTCTTCTTCTGCTAGAGCCGAGTACATGCGTAGATGTCAGGCCACTTCTCTCTCTGCAGAGTGCACAATTCAAGGGTAACCAGAGCCCATGAGTACTACCCATCCCCTCTCCTCTCTTCCTCTCATCTCTGGTCTAGGTGGCTTGTCTCATAGATTGATTGATTCAGACTCATCTTTAAGGCTGTGGCTGCTGTCATTGTCCATTTGTTGTTACAACCAGACATGGAAGCACCAAGAGACATAGTAGTGGGCGTTCTGAGCCCCCCTCTGCCATTGTGTGGGAGCAGTACTCCGCCTGCTCTCAACCATCTCAGAGCATCCAGCCCTCCCTTGGCATTACTCTGTCCTTGGTGCTAACTGCGGTAATTGGATCCACCCAGCTTATGGCATTTAAGCAAAACTAACTATAACTCCATTGCGCTCAGAGACCCCCATTCTGTGCTAGCACCTCTACCATCACCCCAGGGAAGAGACAAACCACCACCGAACACCTCAATGACGCAGATGCCTCTTAATTTCCAGCAAAAGGTGTGATCTGTTTGGTTATTGGCAGTTTTTAGACATCCATAATACATCTATTTTAACATACTCACTTATCTGTACTGCTGATTTTTCCTTCTATCACCTGTCATGGTCGTTCAGTTACTTCTTCACTGGGTCATTACTTTTCCCAAGCTTCCAGCAGCACTGCCTCTGGCGTTTTCGATAATCTATAATTCTTAGTAAATCTTGTACTAAGAAGATAACTACCATTTTAGTAAATTCTGCCTTACTTCATGATATTTTCTACTCCTTTATTGAACTCCTGCAGGAGCCAGCCCCAAGCATGCACTTCATAGCTCATTACAGATTTAGTCCCTTCTCTTTGGCCAGCCTAGCAAATTGCAAGTTGGGCTACCCTGAGATTTGATCTCTTGTTGATCTACTTATGGGAAGGAAAAGAGGAGTGGGTGGGGAGATAAGAGTGAGATGGTGTCATGGTCACCTGTGCCGCTGGGATGAACCTCCAAACCAGGCACAGGTATGGGAGGAAAGGATTTACTGAAGCTACAGATCCAGGGGGAGTTCCATAATGGAGAAAGAGATTGGCCCCCTTTCACAGGTCCAAGCAGAGAGAGAAACCCATCACCAACACCATACACACACACACACACACACACACACACACACACACACACACACACACACTCACACACACACAAAACAAGCAGAGGGAAGAGAGGACATTTTCTCCCCTTAGGATGAGGTCTTACAACCTTATCCCAGACTTGTTGGCTTCCCAAGTCTCTAGAATTTCCTTCCTCTACAGCCTCCCAGGAAAGGACATTTATTTCTAGCTTCCCTGAGGTTCCTTACATCTTACCCCCTACTGAGAGGCTACCTTCCTGTGAACATCCTCAGAAACCCACCCAAGATTACTAAAAGGTCAAGTTGACAACAAACCTTAACCATCACAGACAATATTGTGTTAGTCAGACTTTGTGTGATTGTGACAAAATACCTGCCATGAGCAACTTAAAGGAGGAAAAATTCATTTTTGCTCCTGGTTTCAGGGATTTCCATCCATATGCAGTCCCTGGCTGCACTGATTTTGAGCTTGTGGTGAGGCAGACCATCATGGTGGTAGAGTGTGGAAGAGGCTACTCACCTCATGGACAATAGAAGAAGAGAATGAAAAAGGCCTAAGACAAGATTCAGCCACCTTCCTTAACAAACTATTTTCGTCAACTAGGCCCCATTTCCTAAAGGCTATCAAAAATGTCAAACTAGTGGCACTAATTGGGGACTCAGCTTTCAACACAAGAGAGGACACTTCATAGCCAAACCATATTAAGCATGGTCTTTTAATTCAGCTGCATAATTTGAGTCTTCTGCATGTTATTTTTTTTTCAGTTTAGGGGTCCTATTATATTTTGACAAGGAGG
This sequence comes from Zapus hudsonius, assembly GCA_004024765.1. Lineage (NCBI taxonomy): Eukaryota > Metazoa > Chordata > Mammalia > Rodentia > Dipodidae > Zapus > Zapus hudsonius. The sequence goes on from PVHP010016641.1 coordinate 12,692, forward strand.
ACGGTCTTATATAGGCATGTGACCTTGACAAGTTTAGGAATCAAATATTTCAAAGCTATTGTGACTAGAGTCATACTGAACATGGATATATAAGTATCTCTGTGGCAGGATAGCATGTTTTGGGTATATGCCTGGGAGTGGTTAAGCTGGGTCATATAGCAGTTCAATTTTTAACTTTTGAGTTATCTTCACATGGATTTCCATAATGGAATAGTGCCTGTACCAGTTTATACTCCCCAAAATAATGAATAAGGCCCCCCCACAACCTCACCAATGATAGCTAAAAATGAAGTCATCCTAGACGTTCCTTGACTAATGACTAGATAATGAGAAGATGCTACATATACACTCAGCTTAAAGAAAACTGAAGTTATGAAACTTTCAGGAAAATGGTTAGAATTGGAAAAAATTATGCTGAGGTAACCCAGAAAGACAAAACCTGCATGTTACTTCTTATAGGTGAGTCCTAATTGTTTTGTTTTATTTTCTTGTGGGTCTCAGACTGGCCCAGGCTGACCAGGAATTTACTCTGTAGCCCCAGGCTCACCTTGAACCCAGATGATTCTCCTACTTCAACCCCACCAGTGCTGGGATTAAGGTGTCAGCCACCTGCTTGGCAAGATCCCAACTTTTGATGTTTGTATAAACAAGTGGGTGTGGGACTGAGTAGAGGCTATGAATCTAGACAGTCACCTAAGAGAGGGGAAGAAGAGATGATGAGGACGGAGTGTGTGGGGAGGAGAACCAAAGACAATGCAGTAGGAAAGCAGAAAGGAGAGGCTGTGGGGGGCAGAGGCATGCGGGGAGGTTTAGGGGAAACAAAAGACCAAACTTGCTTGAAAACACTGTAATTCTAATTCTTTGTATGATAATAATAAAAAGGAAAGACTTTAAAAGAGAAAAAAAATTTCAAATACATACATTCAGACAGCCCTGTCCTGAATGATGGGATCCTGCATTGACCTCAATGTGAAGCTTCACTACTTTGATAATTAAGTCTTTTTAAAATATATTTTATTTATTTATTTATTTAATGTTTATTTATTTATTTGTTTGTACAAAGAGAGAAAGAGGAGAGAGGGATACAGTGGGTAAGGCAGGGCCTCTTGCTGCTACAAATGAACTCCAGACACATGTGCCATTTTGTGAATCTGGTTTTATATGGTTACTGGGAACTTGAACCCTGGTGTGGAGTCTTTGTAAGCACCTTTAATCGTTTAGCCATTTTCCCAGCCTTATAGTTAAGTCTTAAGGCTGGTCCTTTGTTCTAAGTGGATCCTCCTCCAGGAAGGTCCTTTTAAATGCTACCAAGCAATCCTTTTGCTTTCTTTCTTTAAAAATAAAAACTTTTTATTGACAACTTCCATACATATAGACAACATATATTTATATATAGAGAGAGAGAGAAAGAGAGAGAGAGAGAGAGACATGATCACAACTCCCTCCTCCCACTCTCTTTTTCCTTCTCTTGTGTTCTCCCTCCACAAAATTCCTTCTTCTTTCTAAATAATCTCTCTTTTATTTGGATATCATCATATTTTCCCTCCTATTATGCAGGTCTCGTGTAGGTTCCATCAGCCACTGTGAGTTCATAAATGACATGGCCATTTTATGTTTGAGAGGAAGTATTGCAAAGCACTCCTCCTCTTCCTTTGGTTCCTACATTCTTTCTGCCACTTCTTCTGCACTGGTCCCTGAGGCTTTGAGGGTGTGATAGAAATGTCTCAGTGATGACCACTCCACTGTTGTTACTTCTCAGCATTATGGTGAGTTGTGAGTCACCCCAGTGGCCACCACCATCTGAAAAGAGAAGCTTCTCTAACCAAAAGTGAAAGTAGCATTAATGTACGGGCATAACCATAAATATTTCAAAGCCAGTCTGATGTCTGATGGGCATAATATATCCACTTAGCCAGACCATAGTAGTTGTTTTCTTCTAGAGCTTCTGACCTTATAGGCTTTTCATTAGGCTCTCTGCACCAGGCAGGAATTCCCTTCTATAGAGCAGGCCTCAAGTCCAACCAGAGACCAGTTGGTTTCCTCAATAACAGACATGCCACCAGTTGGTGTTTTTGACCTGGCCGTCGAGCTTTAAATCATGCAGGGTCAATTACTGGTTAAAACCATTGAGGACTTTTCTCTCCCAACAGGCGACATGGCTCTTTCCAGCATCCTGACAGCTGGTCAACAGTGAGGAGGCCTCCAGCTCTGCTCCAGTTTGATTTCTCTGTGACCTGCAGCCTAATCGTATGAAGTCTTTAGCAATAGGGTCTTACTATCTCTTTCTGGTGGGCAATCAAGAGCCTTGGCAATGGCCTATAGTGTTTGGAGGAACCAGGAGTGTCCCTGTCCAACAACTGACTGGAAGGTATCCTAGTACTGGAATTTTTGTAATAATCTATCATTTCTGGGCACAGCATTATCCACCCTCACAGGGGATAGAGAGTCTAGACTCTTTCTTTTTTTAACATAAATATTATTAGCTAGAGAAAGTTTCCACATGGCCTATTCATAACATCTTTAAATTTGATTAGCCCTCCTCCCACACATTCCTCTCCTCCTTCCCCTCCCCTGACCCCCCACTTTGACCATTTCACCCCCAGGACTCTGCCCCTCTACTTATGTATCTACCACATCCTTTTCCTTTCATATTTTGCCTTGGGTTGATTTTTAATCATGCAAACCTGAAATTTTCCTTTCATAGCTCATCAATGGCACCATAGGGAGCCACCCAATTCACAAAGTCATTTCTCTCAGGCCTCATAGATAACAGGAATATTGCACCACACTGTACATTTCCATTTCATACTCTTGTTCCAAGGGAACTTCTGGCGCCAGCTATCTTTGAATGAGTTTCCGGGGAACACACTCTGAGATGAAAGGTTATACACAGCCATATGCAGGAGGGCTTTCAGGTGCTAAGCCAAGAGAAAGGAATAGGAAAACGTTGGAAAGAGAGCTAAGTGAATTCACGGTGTGTTTATCATGGAAGCTTCAGTTGAGAACAGGGAGCCTGAAGGCCAGGATGGCTCTTCAGAGTTGTGCAAAATTAAGGCAATAAATCCAAGGCTTGTGTATGTGTATTGCTTCCAGTGATTAGCCAAAGGGCCTAACCTTGAGTGAGAAATTTGCCCGTGATAGGAACATCTATGAGCTGTTAGCAGGTAATATTCCCAGCAACAGGGTGGTTTACGGTGGACAAGAGATCAAGGCGAGATGTCACAATATCCACTATCCACACTTTGGACCTGCCCTGTGGTCTCTGCTTTCTCCAACCATACCTTTCTTAGTTCATAGTAGAGAACCAGTAGCCAACTCTCTAGTCTTCGCTTATACAAGGTAGCCACCATCAAATTGATCAAAGACGTTAGCCCCCCCCCCCCACTATTGGTACATTTTTTCATTACTAAAATGAAAACAGCACCTTCTCAACTACACCAGGGAATTCTGTCAGGTGTTCACTTGTAAGTTTGTGCCTCTCAAACCTATCGAACATTCTCATGCTCCTGAGCCTGCTCACCTGCTCCTCTAGGGGAAGGGAAATCTGGTTCTCTACCTTATTTCATCCAGGGGTAGGGAACTAGCCTCATAAACTCTGAGACCAGCACCACAAGGTCACCATCATGAGCAGTGCCACGCTACCGAACATAGCCTTCTATTTCTACCCCTCTGCTAGAGCCCTTGAGATCTTCTTTCTACCAGCGTTCCTACCTTTCCTGCTGGTCCACAGTAAGAGTAATGTCACAAGATGGCCCAAAGCACCTCCTTTTTCCCCAATTCGAAACTGGACTGGTTCCAGAGCCAAAAGACTGACTAACCTCAAATATGAAAAAAAAAGATCTGAATGTTAAAATTAATTCCATCATATTCATAATCTATTATTTATAATAGCAAATATTCAGAAGGAAATTACTCAGCTTACGTGTATCAAGTGCTTGAAGTATTGAAATGTAGTTTTATGTTGAATGAAAATTGTGTATATGTTACAACCATGATTTAAAGAAGAAGTAAAACTTCAGTCAGCTTGAATCCTGGGTGGCTAACACCCTCAGGGGCTCCCTCCCTATCCTAGCTGCCTCCCTTCTAGTTTAGCTGTCAGCTGTCCATCACCACCCTTTCCTGTTTGTCCCCTAGTGTCCCATTCCCACCCTCAACCCTGTCTGATTGGTACTTTTTCCTTTTTTTATAGAAGGTTGGGAAGCCACTGGGTATCACCACACTCACCCTCTGTGTGATGGTTTATATTTACGGGACCTAGAATTACCTGTGAGGGGTTATGTAGACTAGGTTAGCCTCTGGGTGTGTCTGTGAGGGGTTATCTTGACTAGGCTAATTAAGGTGGGTCTTCTCATCTTATCTGTGGGCAGCACCATTCTGTTCTGGACTACATATAAAAGAAAAACTTGGCTGAGCAGCAGAATCCATTGCTCTGTTCCTCACAGTTGGGCTGAATGCGACCAGTTCCTGTTACCATTTCTTCTCTGCCATGATGAGCTATAACCTGGAACTTTAAACTGAAATAATCCCATCCTCCCATAAACTGATCTTTGTCAGATATTTTGTCTCAGCAGCAAGAAAGTAACTGGTACGCCATATTTGTCCCTCTCAGGCTTGGCCATTTCATCTATGTGCTGAGAAGGAAAAGATTTCTTCATGAACGATGTGATGTTATAAACATATTTGAAAACTATTACCAATAAAATTTTGTTTAATAAAAGAAAGTCACCTGGATGTGGTGGTGCACACCGTTAAACCCAGAACTTGGGAGGCTGTGGTAGAAGGATGTTCATGAGTTCGAGGCCAGCCTGGACCTGAAGAGTGAGTTCCAGGTCAGCCTGGGATACAGTGAGACCCTGATTTAGGGGGAAAAATGACATTAGAAGAAAAACCTACATAGCTTGTAAAGTTTGTCTCCAGGCCTCCTACTTAGCCTATGTGAGGTTAAGAACCCAATGCTCTGGAATTGGAGTAAAGATGAGGCTTCTTCTTGCCCCAGCACTAGAGGATGGATGGTAACTAGAGAGAGCACACTTGTAGAAAGGACTCTCAGCCCCTGGGTCTGGGCTCAGCAGGAAAGAGGATCCAGATTCATCCATAATGTCTGCAGTGGGCAAATTAAAGTCACTGGCAACAGCTGCTTGACATCCTCTTTCAGATCAGCACAGCATAAGATGTTTGGATGAGTGAAGATTTTATTGAACAAGCCTCTCCCCTGAAAAGAAAGTAGAAGAGGATCTCAGAGGTTCCTTCCAAAACCAAGAGTTATAAGTCAAAGCACTGAGGTCTCAAAGTTATCCAGGAAGCCATTCTGGAGGAACCAGAAGCAGAAAGCCAGCATATGGTCCCCTCAAACATCATAACACATGGTTGGAGATATGGCTCAGCAGTTAAGGCACTTGCCTGCAAAGCCTAAGGACCCAGGTTTGATTCCCCAGTACCTACATAAAGCCAGATGCACAAAGTGGCGCATGCATCTGGAATTCATATACAGTTGCTAGAGGCCCTGGTGCACCGCCCACCCCCTCTTCCTCTCTCTGCCCCTCTTTGTCTTTCTCATAAATAAATAAATCAATAAAATATTCTTTTAAAATCACTATAACACAGCGATGACGTTGCTTCCTTTGCAGGCTTGGTGCACAGGCCATCCAAACAAAGAACACTGTGATTGACTTATCACTCCATCCATCACCCCCTCTCCCAATTAAAAAAAAAAGCAGACGAAAGCAATTTCATGCAACAGTTCTGCAGAAGCAGTTTGCTTGTAAAGATTATGCCTGGAGTCTCCCTATCAAATTGCAAGTGTATCTCTATGTCTGGTTTCATGGCCTTCTGACTGGGTAGTAATCATCTCATACACTTGACCCAGCCTGAGTGTTTCTGAAAGCAGAACCCTCAAGCGTCTCTGAAGTGACTCACGTGTCAAGGATCTTCTCACCACTCTCATCAGCATTGAGTTACTCAGTTGTGTATGAATTTTTCCCTCGAAGTTCAGTCAAAGGTTAACTTCTTCAAAGGAGACTGTCAAAACCTGACATCATGTTTGGTTTGCAACGTGGTTGTAGCACTAAACGTACAAATGTCCTCGGGTGGTGGGGGGAGGCGATCTGAGCAAAAGCTAGCCTGTGGCAGCTTGCAAGGGAAGTGAGGGTCACCCAACAGGTTAAAAAAATTAACAAAGCAACATCCAAAAGTGGCTTAAAATACTTAGAGTGCACTTGTAGAGCGTTCCCTGCGGGGTATTTCTAGACAAGGTGCTGGGAGAGAAGAGACCTGTGGTACAGGTTGAGAAAGAGGCTGAGGTTTTCATACACGTTATAAAGCAGGGCTAATGTTATGCACTACATGTGAAATGTCCCCCATAAACTCATGTGTAAGAACTCTGGTCGCCAGCTGGTGGCGCTGTTTGGGAAGGTTATCAAACCTTTTGGGCAAGGGACCCAGCCGGCACCCATCCGGCTCCAGAGGTGGAGATTATGGGTTAGAGTTCATCCCCAGTTCTGGCCAGAGCACTCTGCTTCCATTGCCATGCCTGACCTGCCTTGATGGACTGTGTCCCCATGAAGTGTGAGCCAGGAGAAGCCTTCTTCAACAGTGCAAAAAAGTTACCTCTACGGCTAAGCAGAGCAAAAGTCAGCCTCAAAGTCTGGGCGCATTGATGGGCCCTAAGGAGTCAGAAGTCCCCCGTGAGTACTCCATCTTCCCCCCAACATCTCTCATTTCCATGGAGAATTTCGCTTTGTTTGCTGGTGTTCTCCTAGTGGGAGAGCTTGCTGGACTCTTAATAAAGTCAGAGTTTATTTTGGTACTGAGGATAAAGAAAGCTTTGATAAGTTTCTTGGACCAGGAGCTCTTGGAGGGCTTGAGCATTTGCCCATTGAACCGCTTTGCCAGAATCGTTTGAGTGGGGTGAGGCGAGTCAAAGCAGAGAAAGTATTTTTGCCTCAACAGAAAATTTACCTCAAAGCTGTTAGGCCAAACACATTTAAAGCTTGCACATGGAGTGCAACTGAGTTCAGAGAACTGTAATAGTCCACAAAGGCCACATTTATGGGAGACATTATCATAATGATTCAAGTTCAATTTCGGGTCCTCCACGGAGCAGAATCTCAAAGACCTTAGAGGAAAAAAAAACTCTCATTTCCAACACAGGCATAATAGCAGGATGGAGCATAGTTCTTTCATGTCTCTGAACCCAGATCTACTTAGAACTATATTGAAAATTGTTTTGTTTGCTTTCAAACATGTGTACTATATATAAGCAAAATTAATCTAGGTTTCTCTTTCCATTTTAATAGATGTTAGAGTCTCTGCTGCCCATTCAATTAATTAAGAGTGCAAGAAGAATTCAAATGTCAGACATTTCTATAAGCTCTTTAGGACAAGCAGAGGAAGATAAGCGTTTCATTAGTGTGATGACCACTTGCACCTAATTCTTTGATGTGCCCTAGATAGGCGACTCTAAATGTAATTAGAGGACATACTTGGAAGAGAGTTTCCAGCTGTCATCAATAGAAATAGCTCTCGTGGCTTTGTTTTGTTTTGTTTGTTTGTTTAATAAAAATTCCCATAACTTAATTCAAAGAGATACCTGCTAAATGGATTGCTTTTCCTACAGGAAAAGGTTGAAAGTCCATTTGCAACAAGAGTGTATTCAATAAAATTCTTCGCTACTCAGTATGCAGAATGTCAGGAACCAAAAGTTGGTCTTGGTCAAGTCTTTCCATGATAACAGAAAATACCCCAGAACTTTGAAGAGTGGAGAACATTTAAGCCCACTCCCCATTCCTGCCTGTTCGGTGTCTGATTGTCCCTTGTCTCCTCAACAGGAGTCCTCACTCTCAAACGCTTCCAACAGTCAGCACCTCAAAGAACTATTGTGCTTTAGAAACTACATGTTCAGCTGCACGCACACGGGTATACACACAAACACACACACACACACACACACACACATTAGAAAACCCTTCTTCCCTATAATTTCCATTCTATGTCCATCTTCTGATACTAGGGAACAAGCATGGAAATCCTGTCTCTTGGGGAGTCAACCACACTATATTTACCCTTTCCTCTGTGTTTCTTTGTGAGATGCTTATTCCCATCACTCTTTTTTGGATTCAAGCCCTACTTCCCCACTCACATTATTGTTTATTTTCCCTACAGTAAGGCACTCATAACCAAATGGGCAAAGTACCCTGCTTGGGGCACCATCATTGCATCAATGTAACATATCAATGCCTTAAGTGTGGGTGAGGGTTTGTTTTTTACAGCAATGCTAATGATGGCAAATATTTTATATTCCAAGCTGAATTGTGTCCACCTCCAAACTTGTATGGTGCAGCCTCAACATCCAAAGTGACTCATATGGATGAAGGGCCTATAAGAAGTAATTAAAGTTAAATTAGGTCATAAGGATAAGAACCTAATCAATAGGATTAGTGTCCTTACTAGGGGAGGCTGAATACAGAGCTCCCGCTCTCTTCATTTGCCCAGAGGACTTGGCAAGAAGGCAGCTAGCTATCTGAAAGTCAAAAAGGAAGCAGAATTCAGATTGTCTGGCCCCTTGATTATGGACTTCTAGCTTCATAAAATGTTAGAAAATAACTGTCTTGATCACCCATCCTGAACAGGTTACTAGAGACAGTGACACTGTGGTGTAGAGGGGCTTTTGTGACAAACGTCAAGTGAGGAGTTAGAAAAGTAGATAAGGTGTCTTGAGGAAATGAGGTAGAAGCATGCCTCATAAGGGGATCGGTCTAAGAAAGAAGAGGAGGGCTGCCAAAAATGCATCTGTTGTTACACGGAACACAAGCCTGGTGAACAGGATGCCGTTGTTGGTAGACGTAGAGGTGCTACAGGTCACTGCTGAGGTGAGGGACTGCATGTTAGCGGAGGCTGGAGGAAAGACCACCGTCACACAGCACAAGGCACATGGCCACATTGTGCCCTAGCATTCTGAGGAAGGCAGGGTATGTTGTTCAGCTGAGGGGGTGCCTGTGCCAAGTGCTGAAGGAACAGCTTGGGTTCTCCTTGTCACATATAGTAACAGGAGAGAAGAGAGGGGAAGGGAGAAGGGATCTAAAGAAAAGGGGATGAGAATGTGAAGATTTGAGAAAGTCGCAGCTCATCCACACTGCAGGCAAAACTGGACAAGTTCTGAAGAGAGTATTCAGAGTGTGGCTGGGTAACAACTTGAAGAGGAAGTCAGTACACGTGTGACCCACAGATTTCATCTGCCATTTTACCAGAAGTGAGGAACAGAGATGGGGCTGCACCAGCGGAAATGCCACCAGCAACCTGACCTACAGCTTGCTTGTGGGCTTTTAGAACTGAAAAGATAAATGCCCGTTGCTGAATCGTCCAGTCTTTAATTTCTTTTCATGGCAGCCCAAGCAAACCAAAAGATGGTCCCCACTGTCAGCCCAAACCTGCTTTTCCTGCTTACCTGCTGCTAGGAAGACACACCTGACACTGCGCCCTGTGCACACTTGTTCTCACACTGTCCAGTCAGTGGCTCATGCTCTCTTTCAAGTAACCGTCCCAGGACCTGCATCAGCTCAGCTGGTAGAATCACATAATCATCACAACCTCCGTCACATAGCCACTGAGAATCATGACAGCTGGGAACCACATTGGCTGATCTCCTTGCTTCGGGACTCTCTCCACACCCTCCTTTCTCACTGATGATGATGGAGATCACTAAGAACGCTACTGAGGATTCTAGATGGCATAGTTGACTTGATCTCTTTGTGCCTCCAGCATTAGGATTCTCGAGAGGATCAGAACCAACAGAACCCTCCACACACACACATACCGCCCCCACACATACCCACCCCCACCCCCCACACACATTAAAAATGGGCTTTGTTAGACTAGCTTACCTCACAGGGGATGGGTAGTTCAACAATGGCTGCTAGAGAGACAGAGGGTGGCACAGACGCCCAATCCAAGAAGCTGTACACCTCAGCAGTCCCAATCTGGTGCTAAAGGCCTGGAAGCTCCCTGGAAAGTTCCTGGTGCTGAGTACATGCTGAAAGGCAAAAGAAGCGGGATGATGATTTGAGCTGCTGATGCGGCAGACATACCACAGTCACTCAGAAAGAAGGGCGGATAAGCACGCACACTCCGCCTTCTCCAACTTCCTTACACCCAGGCTGCCGGCCCACGGGATGGTGTCGCCTACATTCATGCCAGCTCTTTTACCTCAGCCACTGTAGCACATGTCAATTCTCTCTGGAAATGCCTTCATGGTCACACAGAAGTATGTTTTACTGGTCCCAGACATCTCTGAATCCAATCAAGCTGACAACCAAGACCAGCCATCACACTCGGTTTCCTCTTCTCTACAGGCATGGGGGGGGGGGGAGCCGTGGAGTTCCCGCTGCTCCTGGAGGTGAAGGAGGATTTCTCAGGAACAACTTAGCAGGGTTCTTAGTGATTTCCATCATGATCATCATGAGAAAGGAGGGTGTGAAGAGGTTTAGAACAAGGAGATCAGCCAATTTGGTTTCCAAGTGCCCTTGCCTGGTGCACACATCATAGCACGACGTGTAATTACCTGCTTTGCTCTTCCCCGTTGAGCTGCAGGTGACTTGAGGCGTGGACCTTGGGCATCCTGCTTTCTCAGGAGTCTCTAAGCCTCTGCATATAGAAGTTGCTCAAATACTAGCAAAAGGAAGCAAGGAGAGAAGCATAGAGCAAGCTAGAAAGGGAAAGGAACCGCAAGATGATGCGGGAAGGAAAGAAGGGTGGGACAGAGGGAAAGAAATCTAGGAAATTCTATCCAAGACAGATTAGAGCTTGGGGTAAAAACAAGAAAGGAAATGACAGAGAAATAGCCGTTGGCATCTCGCTCATCTAGACCAGGGGACTTGAATCTCCCTGCTACCTGTTCTTTTCTCCTCGCCTCCATGTTGAGGGCTTTAACTCAGCACCACCAGTGTTTGTTCTAAGCTTCTCATACTGGTCACAGTTCCTGGTCCTGGGTAGACCAAAATCACGCACATGTGACGGCGAATGATGCAATACAGAAGGCAAACTCTGGAATCTAACCAAAGCCCTCTAAGGCACAGAGGTAGTGAAGACAGTTGGATGCTGGTGAGGTCAGAGATGTTTCTACAAAGAGTGGAAGAGATCACCCAAGAAGAGGTAATGAAATGACAGAATGAGCAAAGATGAGAAAACAGGGACCTAACTGTCAGAGTCACAGAGGGAGAGACTCAAGGATCATAAAATGATCATATTTACTATACCAATATTGAGCCATGAGTTGTGCTAAGTGCTTAATATGTTTAATGATATATTAGCATCTGTAAATATATAACCATTAGCTACACACATATAATATATATAAATGTCTTGATATAACATACATAAATCTAAGTAATATAAATCCTATGTATGTTATATATGAATGTTCTAAACAAGACCACTGAAAAAGAAGGCACGTGTCCCAGAGGGCTGTTTATCCTTGATGTACTTGGTGCATATGCTGCAGACCCAGCACATAGAGACAGTTATTCTGGAAGATAAAGATGGGCATTAATTTTCCTAGGAGAGTGCAGACTTGTGAACTAGATACATTAGAAAATATCGAACTAGGAACTTCAGGGCCTTGGCTCTTATGTTGGAAAGCTGGGAGAAGCAGGCAGAGTTAACCACACACACAAGAAAGTAAGAAGTCGAAGGTGAAAGGAATGTGCATTTATGGAGGCTCCATTGGACCTCAAACCCCACGCTCCTTCCACTCACTCCTGACACAGGAGAGTGGCCTTCTGGAATTTCATTCTTCTCGTCTCTCTTTCTTCCTTCCCTCCTAGCTTCCCATCTTCCCCTTTCCATTCCTTTCTTCATTCCTTCCTGACTAGGGAAATTTCCAACTACATTTTGTCTAGAGAGAGAGCAACTAACACAGAAAACATGGAGGCACCACAGGCAATGTACTCTCTCCTCACCAGTGGAAGTAGTTCAGTCTCACATAGACATAGTGGGAAGTTCTAAGGAGCCAACGTTTTTTCTCCCCTGACTGGTTCCTCATAACTGTTCTACTGTATAAGGTCTGCCTTTACCTTATTCAATAAACTATAAAAGTAACCAAACAGAAGTACCTATATGGACGGTGTCAGCCTTTAGGTGGAATTCATTTTCAAAATTGTGAGGATTTAGGAAGCCTAGTTGAGTCTGAGCTAGCTGAGATTCTCCTTCAGGACTAAGGCGCCTACTCCCCCAGAGTCTGGGAGTGTGGTGGGCTCATTGATCTTAGCTGTAACCCCTCTGGGTGCATCATGGCTGCAGAGGACTTCTCATGTAAGGCGGCATTCTATTCAGGGACTGACTGCTGGTGGGCCAAAGCCTGCACCTCATCAAGAGACCATCCTCACTGCAGAGTTCGTTGCAGGTCAACTGAGGCCATAACACAGCCAGCTTATCCTGCCCAATCCTAACCTTGCCCCTTCCACAGACTGCTAAGGAAACACTACATGTTCTGGAGTCAGCTAGCAGGGAGCCCCAATCATGATGGGATCTGAGCACGCTCTCACTGTCTGACTATTCCTGCCTCCTGGGAAAAGCTCCCAAATGTGCTGCACACAAAAATTTGGTAATCGGGAAGAAACCTCATTTCTGGCTAATTCTATTAAATATGCATCTCATGTTCCTGTTTTCCTCCCCTCCTCCACCTCATACTTTCTCACACTTTCATTCTTTTGCATTATGAATCGCTGAAGGGCAGATCTATTTCCAAGACATCTTAGCAACATGAAGCCTGGCAGAGATCAGGAGAGCTGAATCCACCAGGCTAAGGATCTGTCTTGTCCTCTCACTACCACCAACTAAACCCCATATGCATTTATGACTCATTCCTGCCACTTTCCAACAGTTCCTTACAAGTAAATTGTTGAGTGAATCAAATGATAACCACTTATACAATATCTTTAATAATTAGACTCAGCTTAGAACTTTTGGGATTAAATGGTGGCCCAAAACAGATGTCCATGTCCAACTCTATAGAGGTTTGGATTTGGCCTTGTTTAGAAAATGAATGTTTGCAGACATAATTATGATGAAGAGTTTGAGATGAGATCATCCTGGGTGGTCCCTAAACCCAAAGATAAATGTCCTTCGATGAGATAGACAGAAGAGAAGAGAGGGAAGCCAAGTGACTGGGCCGTGGAGATTGGAGTGATACAACTGCAAGCCAGGGGAGGCCCCGAATCACCAGCAGCTGCAGGAGGCAAGGGGCGATCGATCTCCCAGAGCCTTTGAAGGAGGCAGTGGTCTGATGCTCCAATGATGTTAGACTTCTGGCTTCCAGAGGTGGGAGGAATAAGGTCCTGTTGTTTCACATCCCTTGATTGGTTCTCATTCACGCAGTAGCCAAGGAGACTAACATGTTACAATTAACAGAGCATGTTAATTGTAGAGCTGCTTAAACTGTCAGCTTCATATATTAGGACTTGGATTTTCACTCCTACCAATTCCAAAGCACATTGCCTCTCCCATTGATGATGACCTCTGTGACCTGTGTAGGCAGGGCACTGAGGTCACCATGCATATCCACGCTGGAGTTCTTGGAGTCTATGACACAGCACCGGCCACTCCAGGACAGGAGAGACACTAAAGTAGCACCTCCTGGAGCAACTGTTTGACATTAATGAAGGTGTCCTTGAATTAATGATCCAACTGCTCAAAAATCTCTCAAGAACATGCAAGGAATCATAAGCTGTATTATAACAGAAAAGAGTTTAGCCATCACAGACCAACCTGATTTGGGATAAGAAAGCGGGAGCAGCCATGTTTGCATGGCTTCAGGCCACACATCTGGATGAGGGCAGAGTCTGAAGGAGAATGCAGGACCTCCTTCCAGCATGGCACGCTAAGGTACCTTCCTGGAACATCTGTCTGTTTGGTTTTCTTATTTTGCTAAATGACCAAATCTAATAGCTTATCTACATATTTCAAATGAGATATAGACAAGCCGCATAATTAGCTGTTGTTAAAATAGCTGGGTTTGGGTGTTGTTAGAATTCCAAATCAGTTTGCATCCTGGAAAATTCAGCTTGATAGAAACAGAAGCAAACAAACAAAAAGCAAGCTTAGCGACGCGACCTCCCAGCTGCATAGAAAAATGGCTTTGAGGCGGTTAACACCAGCTAAGAAGAGCCACAGAGAAGCAGCGTGTCTACACTGTACACATACATATTCAGACGCTTTGTCAAAAAAGCCCAGTGCTGGAGCATTTCAGTTAACAAAGTGGGATGGTTTACCTGATAAAATGCCCCCTGTGTGAGTGTAATTACATATTTATACCCCACAGAGATTTTTAATTTCTGTTTGGTTTGTTTGTCACTGGGAATGTTCTTGATGTGCGGCTTTAAAGCAGCCTTGGCTGACCGTGTGCTTGTTTCCATTTCAGATTCGTTACAATTTGAAGATGATGCTTTTTGCCCCACACACAGACAATACTGATACTTCCCCAAGAAGACAATGCACGAAGGAACCGGAACCACATTAAAGGAATACTGTCAAGTACCTGACTTGCCTTCTCCCCAAGCCATTTTCTCATTTGTAACCCACCAGAGGCTATTAATTGATTCCAAAATGCTTGAAACTATGCTTTATATCTTTGCAAGTTTGATTTGTTTTCTCATCTTCTGCCCAGATGAGAAAACCTCCCTAGGCCCTCATAGGGATGGCCATACTGCTGAAGGAATTGGGGTCTTTCCTGGAGGTCTTCAGCCCTCCCCTCCCTGGAAGCACACAAACATACGGCTAGTTATTTTCATCCCATCAATAAGCATCAGAGCTCCTGCTGTGTCCTGGTTACCACGGCTGGGCTTTGGGTATATGGAGTTAAGTTGCAGGCCCCATCTCACGGGGTGTGCTTGCTCATGCAGGGGCCAGGAACGGAGAGAAAGAACTTTAGCCTTGCATAGCATTGCTGGAACAAACATCCTTTAGGTGGGGAACATCATGGAGGTGGACATCAGTGTGGCCAAGGCAGAGCTGGCGTCATGGAAGAGGAAGTCACACAAGCTCCACCAACTGCAGTCTTAGGCTAGGAATCAATGATATGTGAGCACTCGAAGAGCCTCTCTTTCTTTTGGGCCAAAAAATGCAAAAATTATGGAGTTAAGCTTGTTAGTAGACCTATTTCCTTCTACAGAGTGAGAATTTCTCTGCAGCAAGAGAGAATACAAGCACTCTTAAGAGAAGAAGTCCACAAAGTTAAGAGACAGAGAAAATTGGCCTCATCTTTAAGGTCTAGGGTTCAAGCAGTGCCTTGTTTCCAGGGAACATGGCCTAATGGATTTGTATCTTTGCTTGAGCTGAAGTCAGGGTTCTGAGGATTACAGCCAAAGAATGACTACCAGACCCTCTTGCTGACCCTACCTCATACTCAGGCCATTGATTCCTTGTACTAAAGCAGTTTTCTATGGGAAGAAGGTCAGGTTGTCGATTTAAGGTATGAACAGAGAGACGAGACCTATGACATTGACAAGTTTAAATGTCTTCACTTCTACATCTCCATTAACAAGATTTCCTTCAACCTACTTTACAAGGGTCAGACAAATCTGAGTTTTATCAACTATAATTACTATAAATATATGACTGTATAAGTATAAATACATTCATTGTACTTATAAACTATATGAACAACAGACTATAAATATCTAGTGCCCTGTGTCACATTAAAAGAAATATATATATGGTTTGTGGCAAGTTTTGCTATGCAACCTGGCTTACCTAAAACTCATTTATGTAACCCAGGCTAACCTTGAACTTTCAGCAGTTCTCCTCCTACTTTTGCCTCCTGAATACTAGGATTACGGATGTGGGATGTGGGATGTACCTGACTCAAACTCAATCTCTCCCCAAATATAATTTTGAGCAGAAATTAAATTTGTACATAAAATATTTTTCTTAAAAAACAATAAAGAATATTTAACGTTTCATGTACGTATAAGCCATGTGAAAATGTTGAGGAAATTAATTCATTTATTCATCAATTAAATATGAATTAAAATGTGCTAGGAATTGTGTAGTAGGAAATACTCAACGTGAGCCTTTGGGGATGTTGAAAAAGAAAACATACACCATCATATAAATGTCATATAAATGCTCGTGATTTGTGCAAAGGCGAGACCGTGAGAAGTGCAAACACGGATGCTTGGAGATCTTGGGTGTTCAATGAGTTCCCAGGCTTCCCACTGTTATCATCTAGGGGTTCCAGTTTGTTTTCTCTGCTGATGAAAGAATGAATGGGAAGGAAAGTTTAAAGATAAAGCAGCACAAAGGTTTTCCAGAAGCATAGGTAAAGAGGCAGAGAGAAGCAGACTCCTGGCAAGCAGAGGGATCTGGATCTGGGACTGCTGGCCAGGTGGGAACCAGGCTTTTGAGTGAGGAAGCCTCCCATCCAGTTTCTGATTGGTCAGTTTAAACACACATGAAGGAACTGGTTGGTCCAGATGCGGTGTAGCATTGCGCAGGTCCCAGAAAGCCCTCCAGGCAAGCCCTCCACTGGACAGCTGTGTCCCTGAGTGCTTTGTTCTCTGGGAAGAAGAACCAGGAAGTAAACTGTCCTCTCTGGCATCTTTGGTCACCATTTTGGGACAACAGAATATACCTGCCAACCAAGAGCCCCTTTCCCCTTCTGTCTCTCACCATCTCGTCTAGAAAGTCACTTAATTTTTTGTGATAAGGTCTCATATACCTGAGACTGGCCTCAGACTATGTAGCTGAGGATGGCCTTGAACTCCTGACTCTCCTGACTCTACCTGTAAGTGCTGGGATGACAGGTGTGCCCCACCACACCTGGTTCCTGCAGTGCTGGGGAGTCTAACTTAGGGCTTCCTGCTTATAGGGCTGCCTGCTACCAAATGTGCTTCATCTCCAGCCCTGGAAGGTCGCTTTCATTTGTGCCTTTGCAGCAAACAGATCAGTCCAGCTACTAGGAGATGAAATGGGGAGCTTTAGGGCAATTTGATAAACGTGAGAAATGACCCAAATCACAAGTCAGAGTTCTCCCACAACTAGAGGTCTCTTCCTGAACCACAAGGCTTCCTTCCCCAGAGGGTCATCACCTGGCAAGCTTACAATAATCACCACACTCCTGCTTTAATTTCTGAACTGGGACTCCACACTGAAATTTTTTTTTAAAAAAAAAAAAACTTTCCAAGTTCAACTACCTAGACTGTAGCAAAATTTGAGAGCCACTCCTCTTGCCCCATGGATTACAGAGTTTGTTTCTCTATCAGGAAATAGCTCATTTTTCCCATTGCTCTATCTCTGATCATGTCTCCCTGCAGCACCCAAGCCACCACCATAGGTACTAATTAGATCATATTTTCTATGACCAGAACCCTCCACCACGACTTCCTGAAGAGCAGACCTCCAGGTAGGATGCCCTCCTCTCTCTCCTATGCCCAGGGGACCAAACAACCTAGACTTCTCTAAGAAAACCTTTAGTGCTTTGCAGTCATTTCTTACCCAAACATCCTTCCTGTCTCTTCTCTCGGTGAAAATTTTCCCAACCATCCATCAACCCCATCCCTCAAAGTAGACTTGCTGGGTTCTTTCTTCTAGCCTCCATGCTCCTTTGTGTCCAGTTGGACTTGTCTTAGTCAGCTCAGGTTGCTACAACAAATAAACTGACTGTGGCTGAAGCAAATGTGTGTTTCTCAGAGTTCTGAATGCAAGATGCAGGGAAGTCCGAGACTGAGTGTGCTGAGCACTTCAGTTACAGGTGGCCATGTTCTCCTGGATCCTCAAGGTGGGTTCGGGGGAGAGAGCTCCTATGTAGTTGGGACCCAGCATGGCTGAATATCTGTGAGCTAAGTTTTAGAAACAAAGTTTTAGAATATAATATGCAGCCGGATGAGGTGACTTACACCTTTTGGTCTGAGCCCCAAGCATGGTAACTCATGCCTTTTGATCCTAGCACACCTGTGTCCCCTGGAGGCAGAAGTGATAGAAGTAATGCTAATAGCTTTGTTCCTGCTTCCTGAGATCCCTTGTGAAAGAGATAAGACAATACAATGCATCCTTGGGTTATATATATGATGGATATTGGAGTAAAATTTCAAGGTCTGCCTGGACACTTCTCCCAGCTGCGTGTTTGTGTCTCCGGCTGTGCATTCACCTTTCCCCGATGGAGCCCGTCTCCTGCTGGCCAGAGAGATAGGCTCAGTCGCAGGGGGCCAGGGGTCCGTGACTCTCTCTTTACCCAACACTACGTATCTCTTCTTCTAAGGCCACCAATCTCATTCATGAGAGTACCACCCCAGGACCTAACACCTGCCAAAGGGTGCACCTCTTAAATGCTACTGCAGTGGGGATCATACATCAGCATGTGAATTGTGGGGAACATAGTCCACAGCAATGTAATTTTTAAGCATTTGTTTGGCACTGAGACTTGTTCATATTGGTCTTTCCTTTGCTTGACTGTGAGCTCTTTGAACACAGTCATTATGTAGTATTTATTTTCAGGTCCTGATGCTTGAAGCATAAATTATGCCGATTTGGATTGCAGAGTGTCTTTGCATTGTTAGCATTCTATATTCCCAGGACAGCCTTCTGACCACATCCAACAGGAAATGTTCCAGCCTGACTTACTTCTTAGGGACTCACCCGAACAAGGGTATGGATTGCTTTCTGACCATGGTGCCTCCATGGCGGAGAGCCACTCAGCTTCTGCTTGCTGACTTGTCACCATCATGTTGAACAATGTACCCTCCATTGAATAGTTCCTGCTCCTCTCATTTTCCTAAACAGATGTATAAACTTCTATTTTCCCTTCACAACAAATGGATTTACCTCCAGATGCTCCAGTAAGCTCACGCTGGATTCTGTAGGATTGAACAAAAGATTTCAGCTAGTCATTGTCCACTCACATAAAACTTCCTGGCATAATAAAAATACATGCCAAAGAGTAGAATAGCATGATTTGGTATGTGCTTTTAACTAAGCAAGGTGCTTTGTTTAATGCGACCTTTGTAGGGTGCTTCAAGATTGACTTGGAATTCGGATGCTGTAGACATATATGGAAACAATCTGATACTACTTCCAGGGATTTGGGAACCACCATCCTTCCAGGCAGTAATTATGATTCATCAGCATTGGGATTGTTTGCAAAGTTTCACCGCATGTAGCTTTGCCCTCGCTTTGCTAAGTCAGCCCAGTCAGCATGTACCTGGGTGCGCCTCGATTCTCAGTACCATGTCATGGGAGTTCTTCAGGAGAGAGTAAAAAAGTGGGAAAGGAATGGGCAGGAAGGGTGTAGGCACAACCCCCCCCCACACACACACATAGGATGGAAGTTTGCATGGTGCCCCAAGGGGTTGACTTTGAGAGGGAAGAAAAGAACCTCTGAGCTAAACCTTGAGAGTCTACACCCAACAAACTCAAGGCTGGGGAGCATCCTGCCAGGGATTGAGAGGAGTGAATGGAGAGAACCTGAGGGTGGTTAAGAATAGGTCAGGAGAAAGTTCAGGAAAGTGTGAGTTGGAACAGTATAGTTCTATGGGCTGTTAAGAGTTGTTACTTTGTAGCAGGTTCTTGAAAACCTGTTACAAAGCTAGGTTATTTTACAGTAAGGAGTATTTAACATTGACCAAACATTTTACAGTATGTTTTGCACTGTTCTAAAGATTGTATACACATTAATTTATCTTCTGTTCACAGAAAGTAAGTACTACATTGCAGTGCTGCGGATCAATCTCACAGCTACCGAGTGCTCCACAGCCAGCCAGTAATAGATGTGATATTCATGAAAAACCATCTGACAGTGACATGTTAGAATGATGGAATTATCCATATTCTCACTTATAATCCATTCTTCTTCTTTACAGTTTGCTGTCTCTAAACAAACAAATAAATAAATGACACCCTTAGAAACCCATATCTCTCCACAGAAATGCAAGTCCACACCCCATACATGTGCAATTCTTTGGCATTTTCACTGGCTCTATGTCTAGGATTTTCCCCTACTGGCTCCAGATTAAGTTGCTGCTCAGTGATCCACCTCCTCTTGTGGAGAGTCAATTTGAGGTCGCCCCTACTGGGAATAAGGGATGATGTCACGTTTCCTGAAAGCATGTGAAGTTCAAGTGCTTGGGAAGTTTGCTGCATACATCAATCAATCCTAATAGTAATTGCATATTTATCCACCAGCTACCTGGAATAGAGTTGTATGATTTTCCTCAGCATTCAGGGGAATGCACGGTTTTCATTTTCTCTCTCCTTTTGGAAGAAAGCACACTGCTGAGACTATTAGAGAAAATGCAAATCTCCTAGCCATTTGGGACGGCTCCCAAAGAGTGAAAGTGAGCAGTTGTTACCAGCAGTGTTTGGATGAAAATGCAAAATTCTTTGTCTTTAAAAGTGTTTATTTAACTGCAGAGAGTTTACACAGCTTGTAGAGAATTACAGTGGAAGAAATTACACTCAGCTTCTGCCGTCGTCATTTTCCCCACCTGCCAATTGTCCCCACTTCCATCTACTGGGGCATTAGTGATACTTAAAATGATCAGGAGGAAATGCCAGCATCTTCTATTAAGGCAGGGAAGAATGCAATTGTCTCAAAATAAGGAATTTGCATCCCTCCTCCTGGTCCCCACACATTCAGAACAATTTCCTTAAAAACAAGTTTGCCTATCAGATGTAGGCTCTGCCTCCTTCTGGCCCGTTGCTAATGAATAAGGCAGAGAAATAGAAAAATCACTGAGCTCTTGGTAAACATAGAACTCAGTTGCCTATAAACAGTAGAATATTTGTTAAATAATTAAAGAAATTAAAGAAATTAAATTAAAGAAATTAGTCATAAATTAGTGCTCAATGATCAATTAATAGATGGATTTAAGTTCTTTGGGGATAAAAACCTCATTTGAAGCAGAGAGACGACAATGAATATGTCGGTTTCTTCTGACATTTCCTGTCTCTTCTCTGGTGCCTTTTCCCCTTCACTTTGAGCCAGTCCTAAAGTGGGTTGCATAGTAGGTGCTCATTAACAGTGGGTAAGCTGGGACTAGGGGCTGCTTCTGAGTGAGCAGGTTAAGAGACTAGTCCATGTTAAGAATAGACTGTATTCAAAAGAGGAAGAGTTTCAGAAGTCACAAAGTCAATGACAGAATAGGCGCACTGTGCTGAGAGGAAAAACTGGCAGTGAACCATAAAGCCAAGCTAAACATGGATCGAACCTTGTGGTACTCTGCTAATGTGGCATGGAGGAAGTAGGGTTTTGCTGAGTCTGGCAGGCTTCTGGGACAGTCTCCTTCTGATAAGGAAGTTGAGGCAAAGTCCGAGGGCCCCTGTAAATCTTAGCAATCCTGAGAACTCCAGCCCCAGGCAGGACACAGCTCCGATAAGATAAGCAGTTCAAAGCCTAACTTATTCCAACTGCAAATAACAAACCTAAACAATAAGGTTTCATTTCCTCTGCTGACATCACCATTCTCCCACAGTTCTTGCTTCCTATGCTTCTACCTCTGACTTTTCTCTATATAAGCAACTGCTATCTAAACAATAAAATGAGAACTGCCCACTGCCGCGTTCTCCCAAGAGTCTCATCTCTCGTTCGGCTCACAGCTGTTCCAAGCCGCTGCTCACCCAGCTCCCATGGGTGAACGGGGAGTTGATGCGCGCTGCAACCCCCTAAGTAACCCTCGAACCCAGAGAACCTCACAGCTCCCTGTCCAGAAAAACCCCATTTGACAGGTAAGCCGGGTGGTCCTGGCAAAAGAAAGCTGGCGGTCCTACCCTCAGGACAAGCCCACATCCCTTGCCAGTGCTGTTGAGACAGCAACTCCTTACCCCACCATGAGTCAGCATCAAAGAGGAAGCCCAGTTGTCACTCTGTATGACTCCGAGGGTAGTGGCTGTGCCCATCTTGAGAGGAAATCTATTGTGTTAAATGAGCCTGAGTTACAGCCCAGCCCTGGGAGGTAGTCGTGGAGAGCAGGAGAGCCCCATTCAAGCTGGAAAGTGCAGGTTGCCAGTGGCTCGGATCTTGAAGATCATGGTTTTGCCACAGGTGACTGAGAGCAGACCTCATCAGTGAGAATAACTGGATTTTGATCCCCCTGAGCCTCCATCAACTGTCCACTGCTGGAGAGCTGGAGAACTCTGGCTCCGCACCATCTTTCAGCATGGAGATTAAACTTGGGGTACTTGAAAGTATGAAGACAGGTCCCCACACTCCCATTGCACTTGAGGTACAACTAGAACACTAACCACCCCAGAGGGTGTGATGGGGGAGCTGGGAAGGGTGAGAGAGCCCATCTAGACCATGAACTGCAAAGCTAAGTGTGGCCGACAAATGTTAGTAGAAGAAGGCAGACATCAGAACTTGTGCAGTGCAGGCTCAGCACCAGCATAAACCTTACAAAGGACGAGTCCACGCGTGTAACTGACCCTCCCTCACCTCCAGTCCCTGCAGGTAACTGACTGTCTCCATGTTCTGAGGATCCAGAAAGAAGTTGCTCCAATATGTCATCATTTCTGTGTCTCTTGTGCCCACTGTTTTCTTTTACTGCACTTTTGTTAGTTTTAGCATTTTTACCTTATTACAGTTTTGAAAATTTATCTTTTTGACTTTTTTATTCCTTTTTGTAGATTCATTTCATTTTGTTTGTGCATTATTTTACATTATTAGGCAATATTTTTTTCTTAGCCTTTCTTTTTCTTTTCCTTCTGTTTTTTCTTTCTTTTATTTGCTCAATATTTCTCCATTTTTCTCCCTACTACAATTTTAGTATTTTTTTCACTTTTTAAAATATAATTTTAATTTTATTCCCTTTACATTTGTCAAATTTTGCTTTCAAACTTTTTCATGATTGAGAAAAGTTTTTTTATTAATTTATTTATTTATGAGGGAGAAAGAGAGGCTGGGCACACCAGGCCACTGCAAACCATTTTTTAATCCA
>PVHP010016642.1:0-35525 GCA_004024765.1 Zapus hudsonius
GACTGTGGTGGCTCCTCTTCGCTCATTTTCTTATATATCAAATATTTTGCTCATATGTTTTGATTTAGCTTTCAATGTTATCTCCTTCAGAAAGTACCTCCTGGCTTCTCATGAAAAAACAAATAGACAAAAGGATGGCACATCCCCAGGAGAAAGAACATGCTACTTAGGAACTCCCCTGCTATCTTTTTTACACAATCACGATATGACACATAAATTTACATTGGCTTCTCCATGCCTTCATTAGTCTCAGAGTTCAGTAAGACTACACTATTCCAGTGTAGCAGACTTCAGTGCCTCACAGAGTCTCACAGGCATCGGGTGCTCAGAACATACATGCTACAAGAATGAGTAGGTTAGAAAGGTTAGGAGAGTTGTCAGAAGGATTACAGAATTCCAAGTCACTTTAGAGGGATTTAAACAGGCAAAGTGAAATGGAGGGGAACAATGCAATAATGTTGGTATCAAAATAACTTACTCAGATGCAAATACCTTCAATGATTAATACTGGAAGTTTATTTCAATTTAATGGTAGGCTCTATATAAATGAACACATGGGGTGGGCTGGACAGATGGCTTAGTGGTTAAGGCACTTGCCCACAAAGCCTAAGGACCTGGTTTCAATTCCCCAGTACCTATGGAAAGCCAGCTGCACAAGGTAGCACATGCATCTGGAGATGTTTGCAGTGCCCAAAGGTCCAGGCACCCATCTCCCCATCCTCTTAAATAAGAAAACAAAAGATGTTTTTAAACTAAATCCCTCCATTTTAGTGTGTTCACTCTACCAATAAGTGAACTTTAAAACTTCAGGTTGGGAAAAAAAATCACCTCAGATAACTGAAACAGACACTGTATGTGTGTTTGTGTGTGTATGTGCGTGTGTGAGTGTGTGTGTGCAAGTGCGTGTACACCAAAATGTTAAGTACTACATTGTGATTGAAATAAAATGTACATCTCAAGAAGAGGCATCCAGTGGTTTTCCACTACGCCCTGTCTTAACCTGACCCTTGACACTGTTCCACCCTGTCTTTCTCTCAAGTCTCTTTCTTTCAGTTGTCTGTGAAGACCCTTTCAAGTCCCTTGTACTATTTATTATTCATAGATAAACCATAGTTTTATTTTTACCACTCTGCCTTTTGACACGTTTCACTTTTTCTAACATATCTTTTCCCTACCCTTAGCTTAGTTCTTAATGCCAAGTTCAAGTTCTTGCCCCTTTTGTGAAGCTATTTCCTTCCCCTCCAAAGATGATCTAATTTTCAAATCCCCACTGTCCCATAGCTATTCCTATTAACTGCTTTCTGAAGAGCACTCATTTCACAGAATGTCAATAGGCCATCTTTATAGAGACCAAGGGTTTGCATTTCCAATACATTATGAAAACATCGGCTGAAGATGGAGCATTTCTGAGGTCCTGCAACACATACTGTGAAATTTAAAAAGAGATCATGGTTTTGATATAGGAATTTGGGGGTGTTATTATCCTTGAGATCGATGGAGCCTTTCTTGGCATTTGGGTGGACAATAACTCAGGGGGAAGGGAGCTGGAAAAGTAAGTCAAGTGGCACAAAACTTCCACTGAGTAGGAGACCTTGGGGTTCTGGTCTGTGGATTCGACAAATGAAATCCACAGACCAGAGGATGAGGTTCAGAAAGATTTTATTAGGTTGTAGATGGAAGAAAAGGAAGGAAGGAAGGCCTCTTGCCCAAGAAGGCAAAAGGGGGCTTGAGAAGCCTCCCTTGAGCCTCATGTCAGGGGTCTTTTATGTAAGCCCCCCAAAAAGGCAGCTGGTGAAGTCACCTGGTTCAAATGTCAGATGTCTGGGCTCAGGGCTTCTGGAAAAAGGCAATCTTCACAGATATCTTATATATCTAGGAAGAGCCTTCTCAGAAGGGGTTGGAAACACTCCCTAAAGAGGAAGGAGATGAGAAAAGGCCAGACCCTTCTGATGCCTCTCACCCAAAGTAAAGTGTATGGGCTGAGATTTTCCTCTACAGTCCCAAGGGCAAGTTCCTCTTTTAGTCAAGGAAAAAGCTATTCACTTTGGAGCCCTCTCGCCCTCAAACTGCCTCAGTTGGATGCATATTCCAAATTTATGTAATCATGAGATTCTCTAATCTTGGAATACATTTCTTCATTCACAAAAAAAGAAAAGGTAGGGACAGTGTTCTGCAAAACATTTCTGAAAATTTGACTTATTTGGGTGTTATTTGCATGACAGCATCTCTGCTGCTTGAGACTAGAACTCACCTTTAATTTGACTTAGTGACCTCAATCGTCTATACACCTGGTATTTGAGAGCTGTGCCAGCAGACCAAACCAGAGGCTCACATGGATCACCAAGGAGAACATTATTGTTCGGGGGCTGCCTCTGTTTGGGAAGGAGACAGCAGCAATGGGATGGACTGGGGGGCTTTTAAGGGTTTCAGTCAGGAAGGACACATAGGCAGTAAGGTGAGTTCTTCCTTATAAAAGGAGGCATTCAGGGGGATCGGTCATTCCAGGGACTAGGAACAGGCAGAAACCTAAATTGACCATTTGGGATTATCAAACCATTCCCCACCAGTGGCTGTTTTCTTCCTTCAGCTGGCCTGGGTGGCTGCGCTGACAGTATCTGGTTATAGATATCTTAATGAATTCATTTTTTTTCTTTTTTTGCCCACAATGAGTTACATTATTTAATGGTGAATTAATTTTTATAAAAAGGAGAAAAATACAAGAAAAAAACGGGGGGGCTGGAGAGATCGCTAAGTGGTTAGGGTACTTGTGTGCACAGCCTAACAACCCGGGTTGATCACAATCTATCATTCCTGTGTTAAGAGGCCTAGGTACATTACCCGAAAGAGAAGAGGGGGAGACCCTGGATGGGCAGACCACACACTCCAGCTAATTAACATGACTCTCCGCTGGAAAGCTCTTCAGACTTTTTGTCCTTCTTTGGAGGTGGTGAGGAAAGCCCTGTGAAGCATTCTGCTTTGGCTTGGAGCATCTCCCTCCTGCTGCCAGGGAAGAGCCTTGTAAGAGCCAAGCCACACAGGGAACACACTTGCTTTGCTTACTGAAGTGGAAAGATGCTGAGTTTGTCCTTGATATGCAAATATATGAACCTTTATAAAGCCCTGGGAGCTAGATAATAAGAGAAACACCTGTCTATGAGTTAACCATATCAAGTCATGTCTGTACTTTATGGTTATTTTTTTTATTTTGTTTAGAGAAAATGCAATGTGATCTCCAGACGACTCATAAAATCTGGGTTTAAAGAAAATGGTGAACTAGTCACAACACTGTTATAAGCATCAATCCAATATTATTTAATACTTACCCTCCCCACCAAACCAAGAACAATTTGGAAGAACCATTTTCATTCTGCCTTCATACACTCCTCATTTAAAGTTTTCCAGTCGTCAATGGAGCAATTTAATTTTTTGAGAGATAGTAAGAAAAAAATGAAGAATTTAAATTGTAATTAGAAAAATTGCTTCAATTACAATTGCACTCCAAGATGCTTGAATGGATGGATTAAATAAGTTCAGGCATCCATTAATTTCCAAATTGAATTAAAATATATTGAGTGCTAATTCAAACAGCTACAGGCAGCCAGCTGGAATAGAATGGGAGTCACTGGAGTCTGAAAGGGGAGTTCACACAACACAAAACAAGAAAAGATTGCACCATTTTCGCTGACCTGAAAAAAAAATAACAAAAAAAAAGAAATCTTCAAAACCAGTGGTAATTTATTACAGCCCATTATACTAATATTGCTGTTTACTCCCAGCCACATAATGGTGGGAGGTATCTCTTTTGATTCCACACATCACAATAGCTTAGTTCTAGCTATCCTCTCTGCTCCTTCCCACAGAAAGCCCCTTTTCTCTGCCATTTTCTATGTGTAGCCTGGATGGCCCATGGTAATTGCTAAAGACATTTTCACCCATACTTCTTTAGCAAATGTAATTTCCTTTTGATGCTGCCTCTGCCCTCCCCACCCTGCTGTGACAGTGAACTCCAATAATCACGAGGCTTACATCCAGATAGAGATCACGCCATGCAGCAGCTATATCAAAACTTTTGACTTTCAACTTTGTACTTACTTGGGTGTTCATATTACCATGTGAGGAAATGAAAAACTTTTTTTTCCTCTAATGAAAAAAAGCTTTGGGTCTGGGGTAAGCTGGCAGAACTGTTCTGAGTTTTAAAAAATAATTTATTTGTATAATTTGTTTCCAGGATTGTTTAAAATCCCATTTAAAACTGAATGCTTTTCGCACACATATTTTCAAAATAGTAATTAGTATGGTTTTGAGCAAGTAATAATAATTCTTGTTAAGAATATCTCTCACACTGTAGCCCAGACTGGCATGAAAGTCACTGTGGAGACCTGGCTGATCTCAACATCATGACAAACCTCCTACCTCAGCCTCCAGTGCTAGGATCAGGCATGAGCTCTTATAGCTGGCAATTATATTCTGAATCTTTAAAATCATTTTTTTGGAGGAAGAGAAGGAGGTAGAGAAATGAGTGAGAAAGTATTGCCTAGTCAATTACTCCAAACGGCAATGGCAAAAAATAGCCATGTGTCATACTCATGGATTGTGTGGGTAAGAAATGTGTACAGAACATCAAAGGAAGGGTTTGAGTCTATCCTATTGGCTGGAACTTTTGCAGGAAAACTCGAAAGCTGAAATCTAGAAGCTGCTAAAGGTTAATGCTGGCTTTCAATTAAGATCTTAATCCAGAATAGTAGCAACTGAAAAAAAAAAAATATATATATATATATATATGACCTTTTGTCAGGCCTAGGCTTCCTCATATCACAACCACTGGAC
This sequence comes from Zapus hudsonius, assembly GCA_004024765.1. Taxonomy (NCBI): domain Eukaryota; kingdom Metazoa; phylum Chordata; class Mammalia; order Rodentia; family Dipodidae; genus Zapus; species Zapus hudsonius. The sequence goes on from PVHP010016642.1 coordinate 4,828, forward strand.
CAATATGATATCACCCAACAGACTAGAAAAGACGCTCGTGTGTGAATGTCGCCTGCCTAGGACTAATAGTTCACTGGAAGCCAGCCAACAAAGAGAGTATATCATGTGAGTCAAGGTCACCTTTCACATGGAATCATCTTCAGACAGGAAAAGAGGAAAAGGAGGAAGGAGAGGAAGAATAGGAGGAGTTCAAGGAATAGGGAGACGAAGTGGAGGAGGAAGAAAAAGAAATACTTGATAAGTTGTTGGACTTCGAACCAACTCAGTATTTACACAAAGAAGACCATGTTAAACCTAAGGAGTTTAAATTTACTTCAAACATGAATATTTTCGGCTGCCAGCCAAAGCATAATCCGAGAACAAGACACAATCAGCTCTGAAAATCTTAAAGAAAGCCAGTTAATTGTTGCAGCTTTGCTACATCCATCTCTGAGCCTAGTAAGTTAGTCAATTTTCAATGTGTTAAAAAGCAAGCTCTTCCTTTAGCCGCGAGCTACTTGAATTAATGAACTATGACTCTTCACCCATGTAATCAATTTCTGTTGAATATCCACCATGAACACGTCATTCTAGTAAGAATATAGAAACAAATGACACAGTTCCTTCGCTAAAGGAAGGAACAGAAAGAAAACAATGATCTTGACAGAGGAACTCAGCAGGTCCATTCAACAAACAGGAACCCCATCTGTTGTGTAAAGACCTCAGAAGGAATGTGAAAAGCATTAAATCTAGAAAAAATGTGTCAAATCGCAGATATTTCATTATGATCTGCTTAGCTCAGTTTGGTAGTGCAAGGCAACAATAAAGCCAGGGCAGTAGATTAATTTCTTTTTGGATGAACTGGCTCTCCACACAGACAAACACTCACCCAAAGCTGTAAACTACACCCTTGTTTCCAGCTAGTTGTTCCTGTAGACAGTTTCATGTTGCTGGGATGAACATCCAAACCAGGCACAGTTTATGGGAGAAAGGGATTTATTACAGACTTCAGAATCCAGAGGAAGTTCCATCAGTGGAGGACGAAGCTGCTTACATACATCTAAGCAGAGAGAAACAACCAAACAGCCAACCAATACCAAAAGATGCAAGCCCCAACCGGCAGCAAACAGAGACCCGGGGACAGTGTGGACTGTCCTGCATGCCTTTAGCTGAAATAGAGATCCATCCCCAGTGACACATCCTCCAACCAGGCGACTGGAGAGCCAAGTTACAAGCTTTAATAAAAACTGAGTCTATGGACCAATATGATATCACCCAACAGACTAGAAAAGACGCTCGTGTGTGAATGTCACCTGCCTAGGACTAATATTTCACTACCACAGTCATCATTTACAAAATGCACAATTAGAAGTAGAAATGATTCCCAAGTCACCTCAGTGCTGATTCTTGGGGCCAGGGATGTGGCTCAGGGCTGGAGTGCTTACTTAGCATACAAAAGCCTTGGGCTCAGCTCCACTACTGTACTATACAAAACATGGTGTAGTGGCATAAACCTATAATCCCAGTACTCTGGAGGTGGAGGCAGGAGGATCAAAAGTTTGAAGTCATCCTCAATTACACAGGGAGCTGGATGTTAGCCTAGAATAGAGATACTGTCTCAAAAATAAAGGAAGAAAGGGAGTAAGGGAGGGAGGGAGGGAAGACGCAAGGAAGAAAGATAGAAGGAAGAAAAGCTCTCATATCCCCGGATATGGGGGGACATGATGCATAAGCGAAGCACAACTCAGGATTACACAGGAGGCACAGTTGGCCATTGGCTGGCTTCTCTCCAGCTCAGAGACTGTTTTCTCCCAAAAACACATGCTTTGCAAGTGGAGCTTTCCAAACTTAGTTACAAGTATTGACACAAAGTTAAGCACTGGCAACCTCAGAACCCTTCTCATGGTCAAGGTGGGATCATACAAACTGGAAATAAAGCCGAAATTCAACCCACCTCTGGTCTTCACCCTGAGCTGCCATTGTAAGGGAAGAGGCGTCCACAGGAAGGGCAAAGAACAAAGAAGTTGACATCTGCAGCTTGTGATATTAACGTGCACGTGTAACAGTTCAATGATGAATTGCGGAGGTCGAACCACTTAGAAGACAAGATTTTAAATATTTCAACTATTATGGATCTACCAATTCAAACTGGACCTTTGTTTAAGAACCTCCTGCAACGTCTTAGAAAGAGAACTAGAAATAAACTTTAACTATTACCTCCAAAGCTTATGTTTTTAATGGTGGGAGAATAATATTACCATTAAAATAAGATAACAATCAGGAAAAATTCAAACCACAAATTAAAGGTGAGCTTTTCTGCAAAGGAAGAAAGAGGTTCCTTACTGCCCTGAACCTCTGTCAATCTCAACATTATCTATCTCTATGTTTAATTTTGTTTACATTGGACAAATGTTACTATATATTGGAAGGAAAACAAAGCAGTTTGATTCCTTTAGTTGTCACACAGAATGACCCACACAAAAAAAAAAAAAGAGTTCAGAATATGAGGCACTTAAAACATATTAAAGGTTTTTTAAAGTTTGAAAGTAGAAGTGGAGGTATTTGAGCCAATACAAAAGAATGTGTATGTTAATTACCACTGTATTTCCAAGATTCATTTTAAAAAAGGGTGAAATGTGAAGGACACGAGAGGACAACAGCCACATTCTTCTGACTTTAAGGAATAAAATTCACAAGAAGAAAGGAACTCATTGACAGGTGTAGCCGTGGATACGTTATTAGGAGGGGGGGAAGCGCATTTGGAATGGGAGGTATCTGTTTTATCTGTCACACATTATCCTTCATGGAAGCCAGTGTGTCTGCAAGCAGTAACCAAAAAGTGGCCAAGTACAGCAGAGAGAGGGAACAGAGCCCACTATTCCCCCGGGGAGCACAGTCAATTAAATGCAGCCTGGAAGGAATCTAATCTAATATCAAAGATGCTGTCAAGGGACCAGATCCCTGGAGTTTAGGGTTAATGATGTAAAGCATGGAAGGAAGTCTGGCCAAGAGCAGGGGAAAAGAAAGCTCACCAAGATCAGGTGTAACTAGAAAAGATAAAATAAGCATTTCCCAGAATAATAGAGGGCCTTGGGCAAAACTTACTGCAGACATGTCACAATATCCTATCCTTACAGCCGTCTTTGAAGGGTTGGGTTCTCTTCAAATTTAGCAAGTTTTAACATAAAATCACAGTGAAGGTTAACCTGCCGGAACTCAGGAGTTTTGAAGTTTTAATATAGTAGACCCCAAAGTGAGTCCCTCACCCAAGCAGAATTCAACTGAATGCCTCGTATTAATTAATCCTGAGTTTCTTGTCAGAAGTGCTCTCCTGATAAAGGTCACTGGTAAAATTGTACCGAGGAAGCAGGGCATGAGAAAAATACTGACCAAACTGTTTCCTACTGGAGTGAAAATTGGTGTCCAACACAAATGGAGAGATGGGTACCTACTAATGTGAGACCTTCACTGGCTGGAGACACCAGAGCTGTCCTCCTAAAGAACCGAGTGTGTGAAAAGAATCCCCTACTATATCACAAGCAAATAGAGAAAATGAGAAGAAAAAAAAACTCACTCATCGACATAAACAGGCAGACAGACCATGATTAGTACTTAATTTTTGAAAGTTATGAAAATTTACAAGCAATTTACCTGTTTTTGTTTCCAAATTTTCATTGCCTATCACATGGCAGAGGAGAGATCATGAATCCCCTTTCTCCTCTGCTCACACTCCGGGCGTTACTCTGACAATTAGCACTTCTCCTAACCGTGTGCACTGACAAAAATGAAAAGGGCATAATGCCCCTTTGAACTTTGACAAATGCTATGCTTTTCATTTTGTTTAACTCTTTTATTAAACCCTTTAATTATTTGGCTTCTTATAACCAGTAGATGTTAAATCAGATCACAGAAAGGCACTATGAGAGACAGAGACAGGTCTATGGTAGTGTTGACTAGAGTGACTCTCTTGGATGGGAATTAAAAAATAAACCAGGGCTGGAGAGATGGCTCAGAGGTTAAGGCACCTGCCTCCAGTGCCTAAGGCCCCTGGTTCAATTCCCCAGGACCCACATAAGCCAGACCCACAAGGTGGTGGCCCTGGTGCTCTCTCTCTCTCTCTCTCTCTCTCTCTCTCTCTCTCTCTCTCTGTATCTCTCTGCTAGAAAATGAATAAATAAAATATTTTTAAAAATATTTTTTAAACTGGGGATGGGGAAGGGGGCAATGAGGAATTGGGGATAACAACTCATTGTTGGCCCACTAAACAATGTAACTTATTATGGACAATAAAATAATAATAATAATAAATAAATAAACCAGTGAGTGATGGAGATGCAATAGGCCCTTAGGAAAAAGAATTAAAAACATATAATGTGCTTCTCAATGATATCTTTCATAGAAGCCTTTCCATTGCTTAGAGTTTAATGGGTCTGAAAATACTAGTGACAGGGAAGTAAGCTGCTTTCCCCTTTGGGATATGTGTGAACTCTTCTAGGATAGAGCTGGGTGAGCCAGTTCACTCAGTGGTGCTTTGGAGGCCTCTAAAAATTAATGGACCTTTCAGAGTTTGATAGTTATTACAAGATGATGAGGTCTGGGGATAGCTATTGTTGAAGGATGTAAAAAATATTAAAGGTTCAAAAATACAGTGCTCACATGAGCAATTTAAAGTGTGAGAACACTCCAAATACCAACACAATGAAATACCTCCTTGTTGTGGGTTAAATTACATCCTCCTCAAAGGCATGTATGTTTCTGTATCCTAGACTATGCCTCCATCTGCAAATAGAGAGATTTCAGTACAATTGGCTAGGTGAAGATGAGGTCATATGGCAATAAGGTGAGAACCATAAAACTCCCATCCTGGTGTCATGATAAAGGGAAAGACAGACAGAAAGATGACCAGTTTCAGACCAGGAAGGAGATCAGAGTTAGGTGGTCACAAAGCCAGAAACTCTGGGGAGCTATGAGAGACACTAGAAAGAGGCAAGGGGAGATTTTCCCTGGGGCTTTTAAAAGAGCACAACCCCACTAACATCTCAATTTTAGACATTTATTCTCCAGCGTCATGGAAGAGCATATGGATATTGTTTAAAGCCATCCCCTCCCCAAGAATAAGAACTTTGCCATAGCTGTTACCTAAGTCTGAGGACCCTTTAATTATAATTATGCTGTAGTAAATTGCTTTTGTTACCTTTTTAACTGATAATTCTCATACACATATAATGTATATGGATCATAATCCCTTCCCACTGCTCTCTTTTGCCCCCTTCCCCGCCCCCTCCCAGTGAACCTCTTCTTCCCAACTAACCGCTCTTCTATTTTGATGTCATTTCCTTTTCACTCTGCTCCATCCTCTATAATGACTTGCTGATGGGCCCATTATTGTACATGTCTTGTGACGGTAATGACTGTCACTGATGTCATGAATCCAGCAGCCACTTCACGTGCAGAAGATAGCATTGCAACAATATTCCTCCCCATCCTTTAGCTCTTTATTCTTTTCTCTATCTCTCCCACAATGTTACCTGAGCCTTGGGGGGGTGATAAAGATGTCTCATTTAATGCTGAACATTCAACTTCACTTCTAAGCAGTTGGGCTCAGTCGCCTTTTGTAATAATTACTGTGTGTCCTATTAGGCTAGTGCTACATCGAGTGGCACCTTCAGACCTTGATGAGGAAGAGAGGAAGGACTCAGAGTTCAGGATTTCCAAGTGATCTCTTTCAAAGCACAAAAACTAATTCTGTCCAGGCAGGTCCATTCTAAGTGAGCAAGGAGGAGCATGTGCTGAAGGGTTTTAAATAGAGGGCTGGGAGCTAGAGAAATGGCTCATTAGTTAAGGCACTTGCCTGCAAAGCCTAGCCACCCTGGATTGATTCCGAAGTTCCCATATAAGCCAGATGCACAAAGTGGAGCATGCGTCTGGAATCCATTTACAATGACTAGAGACCCCAGTGTCCATTCTCTCTCTCTTTCTCTCTCTCTCTCTCTCTCTCTCTCTCTCTCTCTCTCTCTCTCATCTCTCTGGTTGCAAATAACTAATTTTTTTTAATGTAGGACTTTACAGCCCATCCTTTGTTTATGCAGTGCATTCTGTATTTGAAATACTGTGTTGGGACCACAAAGTTCAAAGCCAAGGGCCTATCCTACAGGAGCCTAGACACTCCCAAGAGGCACACTCAATGGGCAAAGCCATGCACTTTCTTTTACCTGTGTCTCCAGCAGTTTTGAAGTGGCATCTGTCACAAGAACAGACCACAGTAGGGGACATTTCAAAGTTCTGACCTTTCAATTCAATTTTTCATTGCTTTCTTCTTTTAATAGGTGCTATCTCTATCGCTTATCTTTTTTAAAAAAAATATTTTATTTATTCATTTTCAAGCAGAGAGAGAGAGAGAGTCTGGCTTATGTGGGTATTGGGGAATTGAACCCGGGGGCCTTAGGCACTGGAGGCAAGTGCCTTAACTGCTGAGCCATCTCTCCAGCCCTCTATCTCTTATCTTAAACTTATGCTTTTGGTTTATAAACAATAACAAAAGCCTCTAGATCCATTTTTATTTAACTTTTATAAGATATTTGAGTATTCAAACAGACTATTATGTTTCTATAGTTATATTAGTCTGATCCAGTCTTTTGTCAATGAAACTGACAGTCAAGTTTTGTATCTGGTCTGGCAACTTGTGACCCTCAGTTTCTTCAGAGTTGCAATTAGAATAATACCACATGCTATGAGGTGGTCGTGAGCTTGAAATAAAAATGTCTGATATAATGCCTGGTGTGGTGGTATGATTCAGGTGTCCCCAAAACACTTATGTGTTCTGACTGCTAGATTCCCCAGCTGATGGCAATTTTGGAATAAGAACTTTGGAGTGGCACTGTTGAGGATGGGCTTATGGGGGTTATAGGCAGCTTCCCCTTGCCAGTGTTTGGCACATTCTCCTGTTGCTGTTGTCCACCTGATGTTGGCCAGGAGGTGATGTCCAGCCTCTGCTCGTGCCATCATTTTCCCTGCCATCATGGAGCTTCCCATCAAGTCTGTAAGCCAAAATAAACCCTTTTCTCCCACAAGCTCCTTTTGGTCAGGTTCTTTGTCGCAGTGATCAGAAGCTGACTATACCACCCAGCATGCACCCAACAAATCAATGCTACCTCCTTTTTCCTTCCAAACCCAAATACAGAATCACAAAGGGAGTACGACATCCTCTTCCCCGTGCATCATGAGAACGTTTCTCACAAGTGACCTGACAGGGTTCCAGAAACATGGGAGAAAAAAAATGTACCTGGGGTCACTTGTTAGTAATGTCATCAACTGGACAAAGAACCTAGTTCTTCCATTCCACCTCCAACATGTTTTTCTTTCATTAGATCATATTTCCTGCAGACTATCATATATGCATTGCTGATGGTTTACAAATAATTTCAATTATTTCTTTGCAAAAAGCTTAGCCCCAGAAATGTATATGCAAGATTAGAAGAATAGAGCAGGAAGAAAGCTGACTTGCAAGGAGGGGACCCATCACCAACCTGGCGGTTAAAAAGTAAACACACACAGACATGTGTGTCGGGATGAGAGAGGGTAAGCACAGCAACCTAGATGTGCAAGAAGAGGGACCATCACCAACCACTAGATTAAAGAGTAAGCACATGGGGCAATGACCAAAACCTGAAATAAAGTAAGTAACTCTGGTAGACTATAATCCTTGTAAGAGGACCACTGACCTTTATTTGTTGGACAGATAGGAACTCAAAGGAAATGTTTCTTGTCCCTTGTGTTCTGTCCAACCTCCTACAAGGATACTACATAAGCCTAACCCAGCTGGAAACCAGAAGGCCACGGGTCAGAGAGAGATGCAATCATTGAGTAGTGACTCAAATATTCATCACTGTTTTTGGTGATTTTGAATCATGACAATATTTTCAAATTAAGCCACAATTCTGCTCATCATTTTAGATGTACATTGTTCCCATTCTATCTTTTTAAGTTTTGCCTATAATTGGCATGTAAACAGAAGAGGGGAGTGTGCCATGGGCAGTGGGAGGAAGGAGAGAGGTTTCAGGAAAGGTTGGGGGATAAGAACCAGTTAAAACAAATGGTATGTGAAAATGCCAGAATGAATGATACTAAATCTCTGTATAACAACTAAAATAATTTAAAGTAACACAAAAATCAACTCACTTATATGTTTAGAAATAAAATATGTTATATTTATGTGATGTACATTTAACCACAATTTAAAAAATAAATTTTAACCCTCCCCCAAAAAAATGTAAACTAAATTCACAACAGAGCCCAAGAACAAAACTATCATTAAAACACTTTTCTTCAAAGCAGTGATAGTGAATAAATGGCAAAAAGTCAAAGTGAAAAAAATTTACATTAACATAAATGTACAGTAATTTTGAATCTTTGATAAAGATCTATTGTAAGATTTTCTCTGACATGAATTAATAGCAACTGAACTTCTACATTGTCTCTGCTTCATCAAGGGTTCCCAGAACCAATCACTTTAGTTTCCTTGCATTTGTTTCTTTAGAGTTGTGTGAAATCTTAAACACACTTATGAAGTGTTATTATAAAACCCTTCAGGATTTTTGTAATGACCCCAATATTTTATAATTATCTTTCCTGCCATAACTCAACAACCATTTTATACTTTTTACTAAAAGTTTCCAAGTATTAAACATAGGTCTTAATTTTTACTAGACATTTTCATTAGTTTATATGATATCTAATTAATTCACATACCTACAGTAAAGTGAAAAAAATATTAACCCAGTTAAGAAAGCAAATAGAACTTTCTCTTATTTTGTGCAACTCTCAAAACGTTAAGACTGGAGATGTGTGCATATGAAAAAGGATAGACAGCTTGCTGAAAGGCTTTAAACATGCCAAAAGAGAAAAAACAATAATTTGCCAGAAAAACGGAAAACACTGTCTAATTGGCATGTTTGTAGAATACAATTGAGAATCTAGATAATTCATAGTATCAGTTTATCTACCAAAATCAACCACTGTTCTAAGAGTTTCTGTACATCACTTAGTTCTACCAATGCATTTGCTGGAAAAATTAACGAAAAGTGGATGGATGGGTGGTTAGATGAATACGGGAAGATGGATAGAGAGAAGGAAGGCAAAGGGGTGCAGGTGGTTGGAGATGCAGCTTAGGCACCATTGACTGCGGATCCTCTGGATCAGAAAATAGGAGGTGGAGAACAGCTGTGAGGATGATGAAAGTGCTCTGTGTGTCAACAGGAACTGAACAGTGAAATAAATGGGTGACAGGGGGCGGGTGTCAGGGTTTTCACTGCTGGCAGCTGACAGACATGAAGAAGAGCTTAGAACGATCATGTGGTAAGTGATTGGAATTGGCATCTTCAGTAATAACCCATGTGTAGCTTGACATAGATAAATATGAGGGCATGTACAAATATTTATAGATTGTATATTACATGGTTATTGTATAGGTATATGGTTTCCTTACTCTGTTAGGGAAGACCTAGGACAAATAACACCCCCATGAGCAAATTGAAAGCATAGATCTTGGTTTTTAATATAATCTAATATGTTAGTTAATATATATTTATATAATATATATTTATATTTAGATATATAAATCTAATAATTTAATATAATAATGGGAAGTAGCTCTTGAGAGAAATGACCAATTCTAGGGCTGGGATAAGAAATATACAAGATGACCCTAGAGCATCTTACAGTGTCAGAAGACAAAGAAATACTAAAAATAAAAGAACAAACAAAAAAACCCAGGATACACAATGGGTGTGACACAGTGGAGCAAAGCCAGCTCAGAATGGCCAAACCTGAAACAATGTGAACAAAATAAAGCTGAATAAAATGGACAAAAGGCAAATTTTATGTATAACATTATAAATAATGTATGTACACAAGCCCCATCAAGTAAACAAGGCTCAACTCTCTTCTTTGGATTATACAGGACAAAATGACTGCCTTCCAAAGTATAGTATGGGAAGAGAGAAAGAGAGCCTGGACAGTGAAGAAATTACCAGACTATTTCAGACAGGTGATCAACGTTTGTATCAACACAGAGGACTTATGTTCCTGGAATGTGTCCTCGGTTTGATGTGATGAGAATAGTACCTCTGTATTCTCCTCCCCTAATCTCATCACTCTACCCCAATCATGAAGAAAATGTCAGACAACTGCCAATCAAAGAGCAATCTACAACCTTCCATATCAGTCCTCCTCAAGACTCTCAAGGTCATCATCAAGGAGAAAAGTCTGAGAAGTGTGACAATTAATAAGAGCCTAAAGAGGCATGATAACTAGATGTCATCTGGTGTGCCAGGTGGAATGCTGAGATAGACAGAAAAGATCTGCAATAAAAACAAAAAATTAGAAAACCAGAATATTAGTAGTAATGTACAAATGCTGGTGTACTGATGGTGAAAGATGAATCCTAATAATGATCCATATTAAAAGGGGAAACTGGGAATGAGGTAAACACCCACTCTGCCTGAAAGTTTCCAAGGAATCTTAAACTACACTGACATTTAAATACTTATTTTTAAAACTCTAGCAAGGACTGGGGAGATTGTTCAGTGGTTAAAAATGCTTGCAAAGCCTGAAAATCCAGGTTCAATTTCCCAGTACCTATATAAAGTGAGATGCATAAAGTGGCATATGCATCTGGAGTTTGTTGGCAGTAATAAGAAGCCCTAGCATCTCTCTCTCTCGCTCTCTCTCTCTCTCAAATAAATACACAAAAATATTTTTTAAACTCTAGCAGGAGTGATATTTTAATAGTCACAAATCTATAATCTCAGAAGAGTCCATAAAATAAAGCTTATCCTGCTTATTTCTCTGGGCACATCTCAAACTTTTCTCTCTTTTCTGTGCATCTTGGACCTCTCTCTCATCTTCAAGGATACCATTGCCTAATTTGGGGGCATTTTATCCTGCCAAAATAACTTCTCCTTTTTAAAAAATATTTTATTTATTTGTAAGCAGAGAGAGAGGGGAGGGAGAGAGAGAGAGAAGGGGCATGCCAGGACCTCTATCCACTGCAAATGAACTCCAGATGTACCACTTTGTACATCCACTTTATGTGGGTACTGGGGCATAGAAGCTGGGTCGTTAGGCTTTGTAAGCAAGCACCTTAACCACTGAGCAATCTCTCCAGCTCCAACTTCTCCTTTTCTACCTATGCAAAACTATTTTCTAGCTGAAGTAATCTTCATGGTTTACTTGAAAGGCTTAACCATACATTTACAGAAACCAGTCTGAAAGAAAAAGCTCTCTTCCTACTTCCCCTCTGTCACTCAGCAGTCTTTCCATGCTACCCCGAGCATTAATAACATCCCAGACAAATCCTTGGACAAGTTTCCAACCAAAGGAGCAATGGAAATAACCAAGAAACAGAAGGTCAGGGTCCTCTAAGGTAGAAGCTTCTATACCTACATCAACAATGAATCCTAAAAGTCAGGAATACTGTTGGGGATGAGTACTGCAGGTGGGCATGTCCCTTCTTATCTGCCAGAAATAGATGACAATATTTTTGTTTTCCACAAACCCATAGTGGGTGTGTAACCCCAATTTATCTAAGTGGGTAAAAAAACAGGAAAAATGAAATAAAAGACTTAATTTGTACCTAATCACTTAGTAAGCAAGGACTGGTTAGAAAAACAAAACAGTGAGTTGAGTGGGAAGAGTGGGCATAAACTTACACAGTCTTTTCTTTCCTCCTTTTAGAGCCCAGAGTAAAGAGAAGTAGCAAGTTCAATATTTTGTCACTCCCCTGTTCTTTTTTGCAGTGTTGAGCTTGTAATTCTTTGTTCCATATTTTATGTGTCCTGTTATAACACCATGGGGATCATTCTGTCTGAATGCTCACTGTTTACTATTACATTCCTTTATATACATGTTAGTAAAGATTTCCTGAGTGGCAAAATTTTTATTATATCCTGTATATAGTTTCTGAACTGCTTAAATGCAACTAAATATAGTAAGTATATATTTCTTGGATTCTTACTTTCCAGTCTTAATAACGTATCTGAAATAAATAAATCCTTCTTTGGGGTTGCTGCTATCTGATACAAGGAGTAAAAGAAAATGGTTTTAATTATAATTCCCTCAGTCTACATTATATAGTGGCAAAACATTTTATGCAAAATTTTATTTATAATTTGTTTCTCTTAAAAGAAAAAACTAAAGGCAGAGAAAATGTGTGTCAGTCACCTTTTTTTTTCTTCTGAAAGAGAGAGAGAGAGAGAGAGAGAGAGAGAGAGGGCACACAAGGGCCACCACCTTGTGGGTCTGGCTTATGTGAGTCCTGGGGAATAGAACCCAGGGCCTTAAGCACTGTAGGCAAGTGCCTTAACCGCTGAGCCATCTCTCCAGCCCAGTGTCAGTCACCTTTGAGAAACCTGGCTAGCCACCTCAGTAAACGTTCCCATTAATCCAGCCACAGGGAGCATTAAATATTTAGGACTGTGGTGTCAACTACTTGTCAGAACAGTTCCATTGAAATTTCTCTCCCCTGTTAGAGATTGTAGTTGATGATTTAATTGGGTAGATGGGGTTAGTTACAATGGTCATTAATAAGCTGTGTTAATGTCATCAAAATCCCTATTCTCTAGAGTTAAGGGAACCAAGCAAAAAATAATAAAATAAAATAATAAAATGCTATCTTGTGAGGAAGATGGCCTGTTTCTCACAAAATTCACTCTGCTTTTTTCCCCATGGTAATTAGCCTTGTTTTGTTTGGTATGTTCACACTAATTACAGGAACAGCCCTATTTTGCTTTGTATAAAAGATCGCTTCACTTGATTACATTCTCAGAGAGAGAAGCATTGTGTAGCTATTACACAGTACGAAAGGGGCCTTTTTGTGTTCCTTTTCTGAGGTATTAATATGAGCCATTCTTTTTATTAAAGTCATGTCAGATAAAGACTGTCAGAAAACTAACATGCAAATCAAACTAGGTCTTTAGAGACTATATACTTCAATGACTCTTTTGAAAACTTGATTTTTGAGGTCCAGATAGATGTAGACTCTGAAATGACATTTCTTGCCTTCTAAATGGCCATGGAAGTGGAAGAATGAGCAGGCAGGATGCCATGCAGGACTCTGGGTTTCACCAGAAGCCAACAGATCCCAAAGAATTCTTTTTCATTTCTTTTGAATTCTTGATTCTTGCTCAGAAAGCAGACTGGGACACAGAAAGGGAACCACACACATTTCCAGCAGTGGAGAACCTCATTGTGACCTACACGGTTCCACATGACCCCTCCAAATGAAAAAGAAGTCATTGCTCATTGACAGTTAAGTTAAAAGTGATTTCAGGGCTAAAGGCACATACAAAGCCTGTCAGCCCCTTATTAAGCCAGATGCACAAAGTGCCTCATGTTTCTGGAGTTTGTTTATAGCAGCAGGAGTCCCCAGCATACCTGTTTCCCTCGCTCTCACCTTGAAAATAAATAAAAATATTTTTAAAGTGATTTCAGAATTCTATTCCAGTACTCTCATTATCCAAATGACAAACTAGATGCTATTTGATCATAGGGATAAGAGAAAAACCTAGAAACTCGGTATACATATTGGTTATATGGAGTACTGCAACTTAAAGAAAAAAAGACATTCTAACTGCATTCCTTTAAATGTAACAAGAAACTCCCACAAAGGATCCATTATTTACAGGAGTCTCAGAATTGAAATGGATTAAGACTTACTTGCCCTGAGAGGAAGAAACATTAGACAATTCATTCAATAGAAAGGAATAGTTTATCTCTTGAACCAATTAGAGTCACTATCACTTTAAAAAAACTAATAAGATGGCCTGAAAATGCACCACAACACTGGTCATTGTGATCTGAAAGGGGGAGGACACAGCTCAGGGAAATCCCTTACCAGCATTTCAGTCACAGGACACTATGGAGGAGTCAGCTGAGGAGAGACCCAGCAAAAACTCGTGTTTTTTAAAATTGAGGGTTTTTTTTTATAAAATACATCTTTATTATCCATAATGAGATACACTGCATGAGCAAATAATGTACTGGTATCCCCAATTTCCCTCCACCCTGACCCCAATCAGCTGGGCAGTCTGGATCAGTCCATGGGGCAAGGGGTTATGGATAGCCTAGGAGTCAAGCCAGTTCCACCCCCATTTATATGTTGTTACTGAGGGAGACCATGTCTCTGGATATTCTCCTCCACCATGGCTCTTATAGTCTTTCCTCCCCCCTTCCACTCAGTTTCCTGAGTCGTGGTGGGTGAGTTTTAAGGCTGCTTTATTGTTGAGGTCTTAGGGGGTCTCTGTACTTCAGTTTTAGGTTGCGTTGAAAATTGTTGATGTCTGTCTTGCTGGTTCATCCTGGGTTGACTGATTGGCTGGTTATATTGCTGAAAAACATGAATGATTATGACCTATGACTTATATTCATTCATGTTTTTCAGCACTTACATACTGAATCCCCAGCAGGCACAAGGGCTCCCGTGTGCCCTAAGAATGAAGGGCACACTGCTTTCCGGCCAGCACAACTGATCTACCACATTCCTCTCATCACAGGGCTCCAAGGTGGGCTGCCATTGTCACGTCATAGATGAGAAAACAAAACGTCAGAGCACTGAGCTCAAGACCTCCCACCGACCATATGGTGTGTTGCGGTCAGCTTTCTAGTTGCTGCGCAGAAAGAACCCAAAGAAAAGCGGCTTGTAGAGGGAATGGGTTTATTAGGCTTACGGACTCAAGGGGAGACTCCATCCTGGCAGGGAAAATGATGGGATGAGCAGAGAGGTGGACATCACCTCTGCCACAGCACTGCAAACAGCGACAGGAAGGTGTGCCAAACACTGGCAAGGGGAAGCTGGTTTATAACCCCCATAAGCCATTCCCCAACAACACAGCTCCATCGAGGTTGTAAAACCCAAACTGCCATCAGCTGAGGATCAATCAATCAGAACACATTGATTTGTTTGTGGGGGACACCTGGATCAAACCATGACATGGTGAAAGCAGATCTCACCTCCCTCTGCTGGTAGCTGTGGACGAGCTAAGGATAACATCGAGAAACTGAGCCCTGAACAAGGGAGAACAACGACAATGATAAAAATCACTGAAGTAACTGTTTTTGCCATACAGGAGATGGTAACGTGGAGGAGGATTTTAACAGCGAAGAAATGAGCATGAAATGAAATTCAAACTGGGCATGTGCTTCATGTGACTCAAAAAGAAAGCCAGAAAGCAGAAGACAGGAACAGAAGTGAAGGAACAGAGAGTAAGATGCATCAGGCAGGTCTGAGTGCTGCATTTTGGCTTCAAAGTAGGGTAGGATAGTTGGTCATTTGCAATATCAGGTCCAGAGTGAGACGGTCTGGATATAAATTCCCATCTTTACTTGTTAGCATATGAGCTTGAGTTCCAAACCTCCTAAGCTTCAATGCCCTCATTGCCCATATTTCCTAGATTTGTTGCAAAGAATGCAGAGCCTTGAAGATGCTGGGAGGTACATAGGAAGTGCTTCAGAAGTGTTGGCTGTATGGTTCTGGTGAGTGTTAAACTTCAAAAAGGAGGCTGAGGCTGGGTGTGGTTGCAAACACCTTTAATCCCAGTACTCAGGAGGTAGGAGAATTGTCCTGAGCTTGAGTTCAGGCTGGGCTGCAGAATGAGTTCCAGGTTAGGCTAACCTGAAGACCATGCCACAAAATAAATAAATAACAATTATTTTTAAAAGGAGGCTGAAACCATACTGAACACTGGCTTAAATACACTGTGAAGAATTTAAATAGCATAATATATGCATAACATGATAGTAAAGTTTTTAAGTCATGTTTTGTTATAAATTATACTCTAGAAACCACAATGAAGCATTAGCATTCATACTGGACTTGGGGAGACTTTCCAGAAGGAGGTCTAGCTAAGAGGGCATTAAGGCAAAAGTCCAAATAAGCAAAGATACACAGAGACACATAGAACACCTAAAGGTGGTAAAAATGGAGTTGAATATAAATGAAAATTGCACAAGATACTTCATGATTGTACTTCAGATGAGCTCTCACGATGGCTCAGCAGTTAAGGCATTTGCTTACTGTGCTTGATGTCCTGGGTTCAATTTCCCAATACCCACATAAAGCCAGGTGTACAGAGAGGTGCATTTATCTGGAGATTTTTTTTTTGCAGAGGCAAGAGGCCCTGGCATACCCATTCACTCTCTCTCTCTCTCTCTCTCTCTCTCTCTCTCTCTCTCTCTCTCTCTCTCTCTGTCTGTCTTTCTCTCTTCTTGAAAATAAATAGTTTTAAAAAAAATAAGTAGTTCTCACATACTATTACCAAGGCAGTCTGAGGTTCATGAGCCAAATTGTATCTGATCCTAAAAACCTACTGAATTCTCAGTACTAGGAGATCCAGTAAAAAGATCCTATGATGGTGATTGAAGTTGTAACTCTATGAACAGCGGGCATCTCCAGCTGTCACCACTTTGTGTGTGATGCAGTATTGAATCTAGCATCTCTCATAAGACCTGCTGGTACATGTCTCCACCCCTAAATCCCAGTTCAGGCATATTGAATTTTTAATTGCTTGATTGATTTACTATTGCCATTCTCAGTTTTCCATCTCCAGACATGAGGAAAGTTATAGAGCTGGGGAGATGGCTCAGTGGTTAAAGGCACTTGCTTGCAAAGCCTGTCATCCTTGGTTTGATTCCCCAGTACCCATGTACTCATTGTTGGCCCACTAAACAATGTAACTCATTATGGACAATAAAAAAAGAAAAAAATACATAATAATGAACAAAAACAAAGAAAATCTTAACAACATCCAAAGATAAAAGACAAAACTGTAGCTAATTCTACTCTAGTGACAATGAAAGCAGAAATCACAGTTATACACTCTTCCCAAAGTTTTGAGAAAAATGCTAATCTATAATGATAAATTTAGAAAAATAAACTTTCAAGAAGACAAACTTTTTCAGATGAAAAGTTTACAATCGACATGCTCTCAATGAAGTTATTTGTATGTATATACACATACATATATATGTATGTATAATGTTTGTGTATGTGTGTGTATCCATACACACAAACATACAGCATGGAACTGGGAAATGATTTCTAAAAGAAAGTCTAAACTGCAAGACAACAGTATCATAAAAAGAATATCAGAAACATAAATAAAAACTTCTGTGAACATGTTCCTGCAATGTTCAATTTGGTTTTTTGGCTCTCCCATAAAACCACCGATGAGTGCCTATGAGTGGAAGCTATAACCACAGGACCTCAGAGCTGTAGCAACAACAGATGCAGTGGGTTCACCCCTGGTTTAAATGATGCCAAGTGTAAGTTTGCATTCCTTTTCTCAGGCTCTGCTAAGACAAGCAATTAACTCACTCAAATAAATAACCCCAAGGGATGTTTCCTGCCCCTCAGACTCTTAGAAGTTAGCCTACTCTTGGATCAATGACTCCAAAGGTTGGTTTCTGTAATTCCAGGGCTGTGCCTACCAATTTGGTAATCGATGGCATAAGTTTAGCCATATTCCCTAAATATCACAAAGACTACTGCTCTTCAGTTCACAAATAGAAGTCTTGGCTGACGCCATATGACAACAAAAAGAAATTGAAAGTATGGGAATTTGAAAGGAAGTAAAACTAATGTTTATTTATTTATTTAATGTTTATTTATATATATAGTGTTCTATTACACAGAAAACGTAAGAAAATTAACAAAACGCTTTTGTTATTAAGAATTATAAGGGTAACCTACTTGACAAGCTCTAGACCAGTGATAGATCCTGTCTCAAAAATAGATAGATGGCATCTCTAGAATGACACTCGGGATTGTCCTATGGCCTCCACACACATGTGCATACGTACATGCATTCCCATACACAAATATGGAGGCAGACACACATGGATATATGCAAAAAAGAGTAAAGACTTCAAATAAAACATTAACATAAAATTCATGGTTTGGGGTACTCTAAAAAGCATATGACATTTAACTTCTTAATAACCAAACAATAAATTTTAAATTTCCAAGAGCACCAATTACTAAATGCACGATGACCCACAAGTCTTAAGAAGGACCCATGCACAGTTGTCCTCCTTAAGGAGATACATGAATACTCGATCGTCAAAGCACTGTTTTCCATTCAAATCTACCAGAGGCCTTCAAGGTTTCCATCATTGAAGAAACAGGCAAGTAAAATATAATGTGTTCATAAAATCATGAAATGATGAGTTAAGATATACTTTAATAATAAAATGTTTAAATTGTGAGGGAGAAAACGAGGAGTGTGTTTTATAGCATAATGCAATTAATGGCAATTAATATAAACTAAAACACTCACATGAAAATAGTAACATGTTCACTATATATATATATAGTATGGGATTATACTATGGTATATATATGGATTACATATAGTATATATATGGATTATACATATATATAGTACATATATATATATAGAGAGAGAGAAATATAAAACTGGAAAGGCGTGTACTAAACTCAGTCAAGAGAATGATTACAGTCAGAGAAGAATGATTACAAGAATTGAAAATAAAGAAAACAATGAAGTAAATAAAACTGTGTCTGGCTTTTGACGTTCCTATTCAGGAAAGCAGAGTGGTTTCTGAGTTTCTTCAGTGGGTAAACACCCACATTTTAGAAGACATTGGTTTGTGACATGTAACTAAAGGTCAGTTGACAGATTTCATTCAACCCAACTGGTTCTCAGTGGGTAAAACTGTCTTGTGTCCAAATGATAAAGTCACACACAAATGGAAAAGGGATGATTTCCTTTTCCCCTGCCCACTCCCAACAGCGAGAACAACAAAACAGCCATTGGTAAGAAAAAAAAAAAGCTAAAATCTCTTCACAGGATGCCATCGGTCCAAACATGATTTTGCTATCCTCATTCTTGTGCAAACTCTCAAATCTCTGCAGAAAAAAAATGACTTATAGATCTCAGATCTGATGAGGGGATAAGCTTAAAATAGAAGTAAAATGAGGCATTGTTTGTCTAGAGATTTTTCCTTGGAAAACATCAACTACTCTATGCAATTATATAGAGAAATGAAAATGCTACAGATGGCTTCCTTAGACTATTAATACCATAAAACTATTATATGCAATTTTGTCATTAATTGCGAAAATCCCATTGATTTTAATCTACAAAAGTAATACATCCAACACACATAATAATTGCTTGTATTTTTAAACCCTGAGAGACTTGACAGTTTTAAATATTTTTGTCTCTGCTTATAACTAGGGAATTTGTGTATTAGGAAATAAATTTGAAAGTTCTACCTTAGGGATGAAAGTATAAATTTTGTCAGAGATGTATAAAATACATGAATTCCATTTGCATTACTTACCTCACTGTAGGGTTCCTCTAAAATTGTGATATAAAGCTCCCTATTAGCATAATTTGCTATCTTTGACTCAGAACAAAACCAATTATGGCTTTCAATTCTCAGAGATTTTACAAGAAATTTTCTTAATTTCAACTATACTTAAATGAATTTTATGGAGGGCAGGCTTATGTATTCAAATAATTACATTTGTATAAAGATGTCAAGATAGGGTCTAGGGAAATAGCTCAGTGTTTATGCTACAGTCCTGAGACCCACTTTAACTCCAGCACCCAAGTAAAACACCAGACATAGCCATACATGCCTGTAAGACCAGTGCTGAGTAAAGTGGAGACATGAGTGTGCTGAGGCTTGCTGTTCAGCCAGTCTGACCAAAAATGGCAGCTTCAGGTTCAGTGAGAGACTCTGTCTCAAAGAAACAAAAACAGAAGAGTGAGAGAGAAAGGCACCTCTCTGACAACCTCCGCACACATGCACCTGGATATGCCCACCTGCAAACAAAACATGCATACACACCACATGCCACATGCACACACACACACACACACACACACATTCTCCATATGTAGTCACATGAATGAAAATACATTTTATTAGGTTTTAACTTTACAGTTCCACAATGGGAGATTTAGTAATGGTTCTAGAACAGACTGCTAAGTGTTACAGGACATAAAGACTAGGATAAAAATACTCAAGACAAATTCTCAAGACAAAGATGTGATTTTTATTCCATAATATATGCAGGTATAATTTTGATAAGCAAATATCAGTTCATATTATGGTCATGTCCAAGAAATAAGATGACAGGAGACATTTAATTTTTACCTTCATGCTTTTATATATTTTTCAAATGTCCTTGTTGGAGACAATATATAGATTTTTTTTCTTTTTTTGGTTTTTCAAGGTAGGGTCTAGTTCTAGCCGAGGCTAACCTGGAATTCACTCTGTAGTCTCAGGCTGGCCTCAAACTCATAGCAATTCTCCTACCTCTGCCACCCAAGTGCTGGGATTAAAGGCCTGCGCCACTATGCCCGGCTAGATTTTTTTTTAACTTTGGAAGAATAAACCATAAAAGAGGATGTCTACCCTCAATAATATGATTCACCAGGTATCTGGAGTATAAGTCAGGAGAAGATAATCAAAATTCAAGATAAAATATATTTATTTAAAAGAAAACATGTCTCCTACAATATAAGAGCCATGCTAGAGAAGAACTCCCACAGACATGCTTCCCCTCAGTAACAACATACAAAGGAGGGTGGAACCAGGTTGACTCCTGGGCTATCCATAATCCCCTACCTCATGGACTGATCCAGACTACCCACGGAGAAGGATATCCAGTTGATTGGGGACAGGAAAGAGGGAAATTGGGGAACTGGGGACACCAACACATTATTTGCTCATTCAGTATAGGAAAATATGGATAATAAAGATATATTTTATAAATAAATAAAAGAAAACATCTGCCATCCAAGGCTCAGGGAACACTGTGGGAAAGGCGGCAGAATGTAAGAGCCACAGGGCAGGAAGGTGTACTCTGAGGCATGTCCCCTCCACAGACTGACTGGTGCATTCAAGACCCCATGGTGGTTACTGATAACCCCACTGAGGAGGGCCCTCAATGGACTGAGATGAGGGGAGATGGGATAGAAGTGTACAGTGCAATGGGAATATGACCCATTTGCAATATGTTCATATATTAAAGTGCTCAATAGAAAAATAAAGAAAACATGCAATTTAAATTTTAGGATGAGACATTTTTAAAACATACCATAAGAGTTTGGACAAAAGAAGTTGGCTTGGGATGAAAGAGGACCTGACTAACATGATTCCAAATTCTAACAAAAGCTCATAAAATTTATGATTAAAGTTCAAAGTTAAGCGTACCTGTCTACGTTCCATGGCTTAACACAAGTGAGATAGTGTAACCTGAGAAATTTGTAAATACGAATGTCCCTTTGGAGCAGTGCTTCTCATTCTCAGAATACATCAGAATCCCCTTGAGGTTTTCTCCTTTTTCCAAATTGTATTTGTTTATACTTACGTTGTGGTGTTGGGGGCCATAACAAGATAGGGCCTTGTATATGCTAGGCAAATGCTGTAGCATTTAGCCCGATCTCCAGCGCTTGAAAACTTAAATGTCAAAGAAAATAAGCCAAGTATTAGTTATTGATACCACAAAATAAATTAGCTGCTTTGCTAGCTCCCCCCCCCCATCACATCACACCAAGGTTCTTGAAGGCACATGGCCAAGGATAATTAAAAGGATACTTTTTATAGGAGCTAAGGGATTTGTGCTCAGAAGGTAGAACTCATGACAACCGGACTAACAGATCCCATGTTCACATAATAGATGAATGGACAGACAGATGGAGAGATGAGGTAGGTTAGATAGAAAGATCAGCAGATCGACAGATAGATGGGAGGATGTATAGATCAAGTCCTGGTATACAACTTTGTGTAATATTTCCCAAGGTCATCTCCCCTTAAGGATTAAGATCCAGTCAACTAGGATGGGACCCTACAACTGCCATATCTAAGAAGACACCAAGAAATGCAGATACTGATGACCTATGACCACACTTTAAGGTCCACTGGTTCACAGTGATGAGCCATCCTGACAGACTCAGAGAACTCCTGTAACTTTTCAACAAGTACTGTCAGACTGGAGAGATGGCTTAGCAGTTAAGGCACTTGCCTGCAAAGCCTAATGACCTGGGTTCAATTCCCTAGTACCCACGTAAAGCCAGAAGCACAAAGTGACACACACATCTGGAGTTTGAGTGCAGCAGCTGGAGGCCCTGTCGCACCCATTCTATCTCTCTTCTATGTTTGCAAGTAAATAAATACATTTTTAAAAGCTATAAGCCGAAATAAACTCTTTAAAGAAGTAGTATCCCTTAAGAACAAAGGCAAAGTTGAAAAAATAAGTTTACTCCAAAAAGGATTGTGCCTCAAATGAATTGAAAGCTTTTTGATGTTTAGATACTTTTGGAAACATGATTTCTTTTCTTGTCCTAGAATCTGAAAATAAAACACTAATATTTTATCAGCCACAACAAATTAATCAATCATTTTCTAATTGGAAGTTTCTCTGCCAACATTTTTAGTTTCTCACTAATCTGTACACTGCTTTTTATAGAAGAGTAAGTAAATTATGCAAGAGATCTAATTATACCTATTTTTCAGAAGACAAGATGTGTAAACCATGGACTTAAATAGCAAGAAATGAACATCTGATTTTAATTTCCTTGCTCTCAACATCAGGAGGAAAAAAAAAGAAAATTCCAATTACAGGTTGTATTCACAAAATGTAGTAAACTGACAACCTCCAAGCAGTTCATTTCAAAAACAATTGTTTTGCAATTCCCAAAGATATCTCCCTTGAGATTTTTCCATGACAGGTTTAAAAATCATAAAATTATATAAAAAACTCTGCAAGGCATAGGATGCTGGGTCACATTTATCACTTCATGTTCTGACATATTAAGCAATGTTAATATAATCTAGTCACCTATCACTAACAAAAAACACATAATATATTTTTAATATTTAAAAAAAAAACAATTCTCTGAACTGCCTCCCTGAAAACAGGTTTAAAGAACAGAATTCCAGAAAGTTCCCACCTTATAATAAGAAACCATTAAGTATCTAAATAAACTGGCTGTATCAGTTATTTTCTGGCTGTTGTGAACAAATTCCTGACCAACTTAAGAAAGAAAAGAGTTTATTTCAGTTTACATCAAAGGGTGTCCATCACGGCAGGCTGGAGTGGGAATCCAGAGTCACATTGTCACAAGAAACAAAAAACAGTGACTGGATTACAAGACCTCAAGGCCCTCCTCCATTGACACACATCCTCAGCGTGTTATCACCTCCAAAATGTTCTACAACCACAGCTGGGGATAAGGAGTTCAAACACAAGATCCTATGGGAGTATTTTACATTCAAGCCACAGACATTGCTAGGTTCTCTTTAGAACATCATGAGATCAAACCCTCTTGTCTTCCAACCCCATTCCTACACAAATCTTCATGAAAATAATTTTCCCCAGATCATTGGGTCTTCATTTCTGAAGGCTCCCGTGTAATGTGTGTCTTCGTCAATAATTATTATGCTCCTCTTTAAATGGTCTTTTGTTATAGGAGTATCAGCCATGAGCCTTTCAGTGGCTAAAGAAATATTTTCTCCCTTGTAGCTGCTTAGAGGAATGGAAATTATAAACATAGTAAGATAATTATCCATTGTATTTAATTTGAATTTCAGATACCACTATCTGTTAAGTGTTATGGAATGACAAAACACATCAAAATATTATTCCAGGGGTTGATCATTAAGAAAAAAGATATTTTAAAACTTTTTATTGACAATTTTCATACGTGTAATAATATATTTTGATCACAGTCCCCTCACCATCCCTTTTCCACTGGTCTCTTCTTTCCAACCAGTCCCTCTTCTGTTTTGATGTGTTTTTTTAACCCTCTGTCATCCATGAAACAGGTAATGACAGACAGTTGTTGTGAGGTCACAAGGGCAAAGGTCACTTTTCTGTTCTGAAGACAACATACCAAAGCACTCCTCCCCATCCTTAGGCTATTGTGTTCTTTCAGCTGCCTTTGAAGAATTGCTTTTACCAACAATAGGTAAGTTCTCATGTATTCGCTGTTCATGAGTCTGGTTACAAATAAATTCATTTCTATAGGATGCTGCTAACTGAGCAATTAAACACATTATAATAATCATTACCTACAGGAGATTTCCACTAAAAATATAACTACAATTACATGAGGGTCTGTGGACAGAGCACAGTTGTTATTATCATTAACGGTATCATGGCTAAGGGACTCACTCCATGTTGTCAGATCAGAGAGGAAGGAGATAAGCCTGAAGAATGATGTGAGAGTAGATAAACGACTAATAAGAAGGAAAATTCAAGGAAGTGTTTATCTAAGCGCATGATTCCATAGACCCACCAGAGAGGCTGGGGAAGAAGTTTTTGAAAGCTAAGCTGGTGCCTCATGCTATCAAACCTGGAACAGAACATTCACTCCTCTAATGATGCTGTTTTCAGAATAACAGACTAGGCTCCCTCATCCCATCTGATGCCTAGATCAGGAGGAAAGAGGAAGCCAAAATCCCTCTCCCTCCACTGGGTGTGGTTGGCCTGTCTTCTCCTTCATGGGAGGGTGCAAAGGCCCGTTGATCTCTCCCAGAAGGTAGTGTGTTCAGCCTTCTCATGGGAACAGTCTGCATTTTGTAACAGTGGTCTCTGCTTTCTCCAAATATCATTGACCAATTTCCTCCTGGCAGCTTATGTTGTGTCTTCCAGCACTGCACTTGCTACCATCTGGGTACTGGATACCATTCTGGATCTCAGAGGGTATCTCAATGTTATTTGATGTCTTTCTGTGGTTTCTTCAACAATAGGATCTTACCTTTGGCCTAGAGTGGGTATTCAAGAGCTTTGACAGAAACCTATCTTGTTTTGGGAACCTTGTGGGTCTCTTTGATAATCATTTCAGTGTGGGAAGGATCCAATGACTGGGACAGGGGGTTGCAGGTCTGATCAATTTTTCATGGAGTTTAGTTTCCTCCCCTTCCATTCACGGCCCCTCTTACTAGACAATGCCAGTGTTCAGTTCATCTTAGTTCCTCAGCAAAGTACAAGCTTCATAGCACTTGGAGAAATAAAAGAAATTCATGTGCATCTCTTCCTGTAACTTATAGCCAAAGCCCCATCAGGCAAATCTAACTAGAATTACCTTCTTGGGTTCTACCCAGCACTTCGCCAACTACAAATGTCAAGTGTGTGAAGCATTGTGTACATCTGTGTGCTGATGTTACTGCGACACTGAAGGATGAACATTTGAGATATTTATACTCATGTCTAAGCAACCAAACAGAATTTGTTATCAACAAGGCATGAATTAAAGTTAAAAATCATGAGATATTCATGGTTAGAACTTTATAAATTCTCCCTGCCCACACTATCTATCTTGAGCCTTCTGGTTACTGGACCGTTTCAAGCTATGAAGATTCATGTTTTTTTTAATTTTTCTTAAACTGTAACCATATATATGTCCAACACTTTTGTATTTTGATCATCTCACAGTTCATCTTATTTTCAAATGAGATTTTACCCATCTAACCTCACACAAAATGTAAGGCAGTTGGTAAACCCTTATCTTGTAGCTCTTACTTTTCATCATCTGTTCCCATGATAGGTCACATGATAATCAGGCAGACTCCTGCCTGTTCTAAATGTATATTTAGAGATGAAATAGATGCTTTTGGATATTAAAACGAAAGCTTGCTTTTAACATCTTTTTTTTCTTAAATTGAGCACTTAGGAGGCTGAGGCAGAAGGATTGTCACATTTGAGGACAGCTGGGTTACAGAGTGAGATCTTTACAAAAAAGTAGCAAAAACCGGGCATGGTGGTACACGCCTTTAATCCCAGCACTCAGGAGGCAAAGGTAGGAGGATTGCCATGAGTTCAAGGCCACCCTGAGAACATAGTGAATTCCAGGTCAGCTTGGACTAGAGATCCTACCTCGAAAAACTAAAAAAAAAATTAGCAAAATATTTTTGTTTCATGTTTAAAATATTGATAATTCAAATGAAGCAATTGGTTTCACCTGAAGTTGTGACTAATGTGTCAAATTTATATCACTGTACATTTTTCACTATTTTAAAATCTCGATTCATTATATGTGTTTCAAAAACTCCAGGAGACACATATTGTTATGCCCTGCAACCTAAGAACATAATGAAGACACATGAATAAGAACTAGTCTTTCCTAACTCTCTACCCTCTGCCTATGCCTCTAGAAACAGACTTCGAGAAAAATAGGATTATTCCATCATGCTAAGGAAGATTGTGTCCTTAATAAAACACAAGAGACCCAAACATAAATAGTTAGAATGTACACTGCCTCAAGTACCTTCAATTCTTTAAAACTACACCATTCTTTACTGTAAAATATTATTACAATTAATCGCTGAAGAGGGATATAAACTGGAAAAAGAATCCTGAGGACTCCAACGATGATGATGATATATTCAGTCAAGATTTCCACACTGATAATCCTATAATCAATTCAGCTTCTAAAACTTAACTGTCGGAACACATACACATGAATATAAGCATTTATTAGAAATAGCAGTGAAGTAAAACTGATATTCCAATATAAATATCTACAGGATCCCTCATCTGGAATTATTACTGTTCAAAGAAAAAACTAACAGCTCCCCAAACACCTATCCCAAGGTTTTACTTTCTCCTTAAATCCTAATCATTACTTCATCTCAGTATTTATCCTGTACCTAATCTGTCTTCTTTCCTCCAGTCTGAGAACTCAGAACTATAATTCTTTATCTGAGAAGATGCTTAACGTTATCTCCTTTCATTCTTGTTCTACACCCAGCAGCCCCACCCCATGCTGTCTCCCAATCAGCCTGACCTCAGAGCTTATCACCCCAGTATTTTTGCTGTCTGCTTCCCTTTTCCTATCGCTTGACAATCTTGCAAGAAATAACCCAGGCTTGCTGTCTCCTCTGCACGACTCAGGCACTGCTCAACCACAGCTGCCTCGTCCAGGCTGTGCCCATGAAGGTTCCTCCCAGACCCATGCTCACAGTCTTACACGGCTGCTTCTCGGCCCTTAAACTTCCTGTTCTCCATGCAGCCATTTGAAATCCTGTCCACTTCTCCTCTGAGCTGCCTTGTCCCAAGGGATCATGTCTGATCTAACCCAGGACCTGGAACAGAGCATTCACTCCCATTAAATGCACCCATTGGAGAGTGAGTATGGGCAAGTCAGGGCCTCCAGCCACTGCAAACAAATGCCTTACCACTCCTTCCCTAAGTGTGAGCATTACAATGACCCTTACTCTGTCTATGTCCTCACCTGCCCTCTTGATACTCTGGGATTTTAGAGCAGGGTCATAGGACTAAACTCATTGTAGAATACTGACTTATGTCTTCCCAGCCCAGACCTCGCCTCTAAATTCTAAACTTTCTCTTGGTTAACTCAACCTTCAAGCATTCTGTCCCTGTATAGTGTGAAAATGAACAGGAACTGAGAAATAAAAGGTTCCTACGTTCCTATATCTCTATAAATATAACCATAAAACATCTGCATTTTGCTATATACTGTACGTGTTAACATGTCTCCAGATAAAACCTCCTTCTGCTGCCTGGACCTGTCTGTCACCCTTTTGCATCCCCCACTGGAAACCTTTTTCTCTGTCTGTGTTCATACTTTGAATATCGGGACTCTCACTGCCACTCTGCAAAATGGTCCCCCCTCATCTACTTCCCACTTAAACTAATTTTGGAATTCCACCCCTCTCCTTTCTTCTCAGGGGAGCTGGATTCAGGTCACTGCTATTTTGGGGAGACTGCAACCCAAATGCCCAGATAGCTTATCGTACAGAGGGAAAAGATCTGGTGAGGCAGCTATGAGAAACTCACAGGACCAGGAGAAGCAGTATTTGCGGCCAGAACAATTTCTTGAAGATTAGGTCAAAGAGAAAGAGGTCAAGTCAGTTAGCTCCAGAATATGTCTCTAATGAGAGACACTAAGAAAAATGCTTTGGTTACTATTGCCCACCCCCAACCTGTCCCAATGAAAGAGGAATGAAGGAAGAAAAGACAGGAGGGCACCTAGGCTATTGTCTCAGGCTCAACATGAGGCAATTCTCACCCAACTTTTGCATTAGCGCTCACAATTTTTTATTGTGCTATTCTTTCTCTCCACCAAGCCTAGTTCACGTAGAATCCAAATATCTGTTGAGTGAATATTAATAGTTATCATTTGTTTGGTATCTGTCAAGGAAGTGACAGAAAAATCTTCTCATGTATGGTTTTTTTTAATTATTTAATCCTATTTTAGAAAAAGAAAATAAACTCTAAATGTTTGAAATATTTCATCCATCATTCCAGAATTTATAGACAACTGGGTCAGATGTCAAAACTAATTCTATACAATAAGGAAGTCCCAACTCTGTCCACACTGTCATATTAAATAATTCCTGGAAGGTGCTAGAAGGTGTTGCAAGAGATTCTCCAAAACCTTGTCCATGCTCTGAGGCATGCTTGAGATTTCTTCATGAAAAGTAGAACCTCTCTGAGAATATAAAAAGTAAAGTTATTGGTTTAAAAAAGGAAGTTAAATTTAAATTGTTCTTATTCACATTGTTTGTAGAAAGGAAAAGAACAAGAATTTTTTTTCCAAAAAAAAAGAATTTTTGTTTTGTTTTTCAAGGTAGGGTCTTACTCTTGCCCAGGCTGACCTGAAATTCACTCTGTAGTCTCAGGCTGGCCTTGAACTCATGGAAATCCTCCTACCTCTGCCTCCTGAGTGCTGGGATTAAAGGCATGCGCCACCATGCCCGGCCTAAGAACAAGAATTTTTGATAAGTGGGTACAAAGAGGTGGAAAGCAGTCAGAAACCAGCAGCATCCAAGATTCCTAACTCAACCTGTTTACAACTTGCCTAAGGCCAACCCTGAGTTATCACAAAATATCCAAGAAGTAAGACAAGACTCATCTCAAAAGAACCAACAAGGTTCATTAAATATAGATGAGCCAGAAAAAAAAAGATTCTAGAATAATCCAAGTCCTACTTGCCCAAGGCAAAAATTTGGAAGAAAATGATTTAAGACTATGAGGTTTTTTTTTTCCTCTGATCTATGATATAATTTTGGATATACTCATTTAGGCTCCCAAGAATTTAAGGTCAAGCTGTTGAATTATGTCATGGAAAGTCATAAATATGAATTACTCGAATCAACCAGTCCCTTTATCAATATTGCTCAAGAAAACCAAGGTAAACCAAAGCATAGAGATTCTGTTAGGCCTAAAGCTCCCCTGTGTACCCATTACATGACAAAATAAGTCATTCTCTCGTAGTTTTTTTTTAAATATATATTTATTGTCCATAATGAGTTACATTATTTAGTGGGCAAATAATGAGTTATTATCCCCAATTCCCCAATTCCCCCCCCCTCCCCTTCCCTGATCAGTTGGATATCCTCCTCCGTGGGCTGTCTGTATTAGTTCTTGTGGCAGAGGATCCTGGATAGCCTAGTACTCAGCCCGGTCTTCCTGGCCAAAGTGTGTTGTTACTGAAGGGTGCCATCGTAGTTTTTTAAAAATATTTTTATTTATTTATTTGAGAGAGAGACAGAAAAAAATAGGCAGACAGAAAGAGTGAGTAGGAGCAAGTCAGGGCCTCCAGCCACTGCAAACAAATTCCAGATGCATGATTCACTTTGTGCATCTGGCTTTATGTGGGCACTGGGGAATCCAATCCTGGCCATCAAGCTTTGCAAACAAGTATTTATAGCCACTGAGCCAGGTCTCTAGCCCCTCTCTTAGTTCTATTAATAGGACATCTTCTATTGAATGAGTTGTTTAATATAATCATAGAAAGCTGTCTGGCACAGGGTTAAGCACCCAAATGGTAAATATTATTATTCTGTCCCTCTTGAAAGTTCTGTGAGAGCAGGAATGATAGTCTATTTTTCATACGTCTCTGTCCCCTTGAGTCCACAAAGTGCCTATCAGACAGGAGGTGTCAATGTATTGTCAATAAGGAATGTTTTAAGCACAGAAAACTTTTTTTTTTGCTTGAGATGTCCAACACTACAAGCAGAAATGAAGTTGTTCTGTAATTAGTCAGTCAAATGCTCATACTCTTCTACTAGATGTCTGTGCACTGCTGTAACGTACTTTGGGTACCAGTTCCCTTTTTTTCATAAGAAGCGTGTAAGGCAGCTTTGGCCCACCTCCCCACTTGGATCTTGGTACTTATCTTTCCCATCTGCTTGCTCATCAAGTTGATGGGTACCAGTCGTGCTCTTTAGGGAAAGAAAGCACCTTTTCTATTGAAGCTTCTCATTTTTATGAGGATAAGGCTGGAAGTGCTACAATGCTATTAATTAATGAAGATGAGGTCATCACTATTACTTGCATTACGAATCCCTCTCTTCTCAACTGGCCAGATGTTTGATGGGCACACACTCCACTGCTCATACTGTGAATGCAAATGTGATTTTTACCTGTCTCTGGAGTAGGAAGGCAAGCAGTTAACAAATGTATATGAGGTTCTTCGAAAGAGGTAATGGCACTAAATAAATACTATATATTATGGCATCATGATGCTTAAATTATAATCAACTCTAGGGCTGGAGAGATGGCTCAGCGGTTAAGGCACTTGCCTCCAGTGCCTAAGGCCCCGGGTTCAATTCCCCAGGACCCATGTATGTCAGACCCACAAGGTGGTGACCCTGGTGTGCATTCTCTCTCTCTCTCTCTCTCTCTCTCTCTCTCTCTCTCTCTATCTATCTCTATCTCT
>PVHP010016643.1:0-35602 GCA_004024765.1 Zapus hudsonius
GTTAAATGTTATTGATTCACTGCTATAGAAATGGAATGAGTGGAGTTTTAACATGATTCAGAAATGATGACTGGCTAATGGTTAATCATAGATTTTGCATTTTTAAATTTTATTTAAAATACTTATATTAATTTGTGCATTACAAATTTCTATCAGGGTACCTATATATTTAATGTCTTTGTGCATATAACCAGAATAACATATGATGTTTTCCCCACTTTTTCCTCTTCTAGGAATCAAGAAATCTACTAGCATTTTCTCATAATTTCATCCTTGATGCTTACCGTTATCTTGAAGTTGATACAACTTCTTGCATTTTATTTTTCAATTGTATATATAAACTCATGAACTATACTTTTTAAAAACATTTTCTAAGTATGACTTTATACTTTTTGGGTAACATAAAAAAAATTACTAAATTTCATTTTGAGTACACTTACATTGCTTTCCACAATGGCAGTATGTAGAAATGTTTCATTGAGTGGCAATGTGTCCTACTTGTCAGCAGAATGGGGAATTCTGAGGTCCTTGAGAAGAGTTGATTTTCAAGATGAAAGGGCTAGGCTGAATGACCACATCGGAACCTATGTGATGAGGAACATGACCTCTGGCCTGGGACATAAACAGTATATGAACTTATTAAGATGCTGCATTTTGAGTTACTGTTAACTGCCATTGTTCCTTTCTTCCATATTCACTTCTTTTTGTAGTAATCAGGCATGCATTTTTAAATTTAATTTCACTTTTGTTACCTTGATGACTACACAAATCTGAATATGGCATATCTGTACTAGTAAATTAAGAAGTGTTTTCCATGTTAATTGTCCTCTGCTTTTCTCCTTCATAGATTTGTCCATTCACTTCTTGTCCAGTTTCCATCAGATGATTCATTCATATCATTGTCTTGGAAGAAACCATTTGTATTTTGGTGACTAAGGTTTTTGTGGCAGTGCTCTGTATGGTGGATTGTAATTTTGTTCATGGTGTATTTTTTCCATAGACTTTACTCATTTTATTGTGATCAATTTTTCATGCATTTCCTTTTAAGGTTTTGCATTAGTATTTTTATGCAATTCCACCTTGCTTTATAGCCCTCAAGAGAGTTTCTTGAATGAATTCTTAATAGCTTAAAAGATCATGTTGTTCATATTTAAAATATAACTCTTTCTGAAAAAAATATGCTTCTATATCTTGTGTAAAAATACAATATTATTTTTGTTGATGCTGTTGAAAAAGATTTGTCAAGACACCTGTTACAGGAAAATGTGTATATACTTTGATAGCAACACTTGCTTGTACGTGCTCCATTCTGACACCAATCCAGTGACTACATTTGCTTATTCATTCTTTATCTATACCAATATCCCACTTGCAATGGAGTCTATATCTTTTATCTAATAGAACAAATGTCTTGCTTGCTATCTTTCAAATTTATCTTAAAATAAAACCTGGGTTGGAGTGATGGCTCAGCAGTAAAGGTGCTTGCCTACAAAGCTTAAAGACCCAGGTTTGATTCCCCAGTACCCACATACATCCACATGTACAAAGTGGTGCATGCATCTGGAGTTCATTTACAGTGACTAGAGGCCCTGGCATGCCCATTCTCTCTGTCTGTCTCTCTTCTTTCTATATCTCTGCTTGTAAATAAATAAATAAATATACATTTTTTTTAAAAAATCACAAAACCTAATTCAGTCCATAGTATTTTAGACTATATTGGTTGAGATTTTAGAATAATACTCTACCATTTTGGAGTTTCAGTTATAAATACATTATATCTATAGAATGTAACATTTGGACATTTCCCCCCTGAACTTTTTTGTTGTTGTTGTTGTTTAGGGTGTTCTTATCATACTCTTTAGCCCAAAGAATTCTGTCAAATATCTCTGTAAAGCTTAGTGCTGGTGGATTCCTTGACTATCTTGATAAGTCTTCTCTCATTCTTCACTTTTGATAGATAGCTTTGCTGGGTATAATAATGTGAATTGATAGTTATTTTTCAGAACTTAATCTATATCATCCCATGCCATCATGGCTTTTAAAGTTCCTGTGAGATATCTGCTGTCATTCTGGTAAACCAGCCTTTATGCATGATGTTTCTCTTGCTGCCTCAATAAACTTCCTGCGTTTTGTATACTTAGTGGTTTAATCATAATATGATGAAAGGAGTTATTTTCTGGTCATGCTAATTTGGTGTTCTAAATACCTCCTGTATCTGGATGGGCATCTCTCTAATTTAGAGAATTTCTGCTTTAATTTTCTTGAAAATATTTTCGAAGCTTTTGTAATGTAATTCTGTAACTTCTATAGTCACAGCCCTCTTTGAAAATGTTCTATTGACAACCTCCATACATATATGCAATGTAAATTATCATAATCTCTTAGTACTCTCCTGTGTCTTCCCTCTACTATCCCTGTCCACTAGACCCCTTCTTCTTTCTAAGACCAGGGTTTCTAGCCCTTGCAAGCAAACTCCAGACACAGGTGCCACCTTGCATCTAGCTTTACTTGAGTGTTGAAGAAATGAATAGGAGCTCGGGAGATGGCTAAGGGGCTAAAGGTGTTTGCTTATAAACTCAATAAATATTTAAAAATGTGGTCAACACCTTTTAAAGAATGTTACTAGGTAATTATTTCATGATAAGTAAATCCCTTTTTAAACTTTTTATTGACAATATATATATATATATACAATATATCATGATCATAGTCTCCTCCAACCTTCTTTTCCCCCCTTCTCGTGTGCCCTCTCCACTGAGTCTTAGCCATCAGGAAAATGAAAATTATAACTACTTCAAAAATCTATCTTACACCAGTCAGGGTGGCTATTGTGAAGAGAAGAAATGATGACAAATACTGATGAGGATGTAAGGAAAGTTGAACCCTTATTCATTATTGGTAGGTAGCCAGTAGAGAAATCAATGTGTCAGTTTCTCAAAAATGTGTCAGTTTCTCAAAATAAAAAAAAAATAGAACTACCATATGACTCCACCTTATCGCTCTTTGGCATATACTCAGTGGATAGTTAAATTTTATTTTCAACTGGATCAGATTAGGTATCAAGAAATATGTTGCTTGGTCAAGTCTGTGAGGGCATTTCTAGGAAGGACTGATGGAAGAGGGAAAATCTTTCTTCCGAGTGGGCAGCCCTTCATTGGTGGAATATTGTTATAGTCAACTTGCTCTGTTGCTACCCAGAAGGAACCTCAATAAAAGTGGTTTGTGGAAGAAAGGGTTAATTAGTATTATGGACTCGAGGGGAGACTCCATCCTGGCAGGGAAAATGATGGCATGAGCAGAGGGGTGGACATCACCTCTGCCATAGCACTTCAAACAATGACAGGAAGGTGTGCCAAACACTGGCATGGGGAAGCTGGCCTATAACCCCCATAAGCCCATCCCCAACAACACAGCTCCAGCAAGTTTGTAAAACCCAAACTGCCATCAGCTAAGGATCAACCAATCAGAACACATTTGTTTGTTTGTGTGGGATACCTGGATCAAACCATGACAGTCTGCCCCTGGTCCCCACAAATTAATAATCATACATGATGTAAATACAATGTGTTCAGCTCAACTCTTGAGTCTCAACAACTTTCAACTAAGCCATAATACCAAAATATAAACCTGTGATGGCACAGAACATTCACACTTCAAAAGATAACATGAAGAATGACAAAAACAGAGTGAACCAATTAAAAATTTAAAACAAGCAGGGCACCGCCAATCTCTAACTCCAAGTTCAATGATAATAAGTGTCTTGAAGACTTGATTCCACCCCTCCAGTTCAGCTACTCATAGTCCAGGGAAACTTCATCCAGTGCTGACAGCTTGCCTTGGCAGCCATCCATAGTCCTGGCATCTTATTGGGCCTTCATTGAAACCCACAGTTCATCTTCATGGCTCCATTGGCCTTCATGCAGGCAATCTAGCACAACTGCTTCACGCTATCGATGGCCATTTTTCAAAAACAAACTGTGTTGCAAATCCAGTGACTCTCTCTTCTTGCATTTGTTCTACCACAGAACCAAGTGGGCTACCAATTAGTTAATCCGGGGGGGGGGGGAACAGAGCATTCAGGCCCCTTGCTTCAAAGAGTACAAATTCTTCCTGTTGTTCCAATGCCGATAACCTGGCCCAATCTCAATGGTTGAAATCTCTCAAACACTTGCAGGTGAACAGGCAGCACTTTCGGCCCAAAGATCTTTCTTTCTGTGCCATCTCCATCTGCTCACACCAATCCATCTTTAGGTAAAGCAACCCTGCACAGGTTCAGGACCAAGGCAGCCCGAATGCAGCAAGCCTTTCACAAAAACTGTTTCTGGCACGGTCCTGGTCCTGAGAAAGTTCTTTCTCACCCTCATAAGCCAGACCTCACAGTCCATAGTTCTTGCTTCATTCAGGTCTTTCAACTCTGGCCAGAATGGTCCATCAAGCTGTACTCACAGCACTGTGAGGTGTCTCTTAGGCCAAGATTTCAAATCTTTCCACATTCCTCCTGCAGATCACTTCCAAAAGGCCAAGCCACAAGATCAAGATTCTAGCAGCAACAGACCCCACTCTCAGTACCAAAACTGTTGTAGTCAACTTGCTCTGTTGCTGCACAGAAAGAACCCCAACAAAAGTGGTTTGTGGAGGAAAGGGTTTATTAGGATTATGGATTCCAGGGGAGACTCCATCCTGGCAGGGAAAATGATGTCATGAGCAGAGGGGTGGACATCACCTCCACCACATCACTTCAAACAATGGCAGGAAAGTATGCCAAACACTGACAGGGGGAAGCTGGATTATAACCTCCATAAGCTGGCCCCAACAACACAGCTCCAGCGAGGTTGTAAAACCCAAACTGCCATTAACTGAGGATTGATCAATCAGAACACATTCATTTGTTTGTGGGGGACACCTGGATCAAACCATGACAACTATATTGAAGAATATATATATATATATATATATATATATATATATATATATATATATATAGAGAGAGAGAGAGAGAGAGAGAGAGAGAGAGTTTGAAGAGGTCATGGGATTTTTCCCTGGCTGCACATACTACTTGCTGATACATGCTACTATCTACTCTGTTGCTGCTATACTCAATATTGGAAACCAGCTTCATCAGCTTTCTAATGTCAATCTTGTGGACTCAATAGCTCTCCAGCCTGAAAACTGCTCTTGTTGGAATGCTCAGTCCATACTCCTTTAGAAAAAAACAAATAAATCTCCTTTAAAGTAAACGTTCAATCTATGCATTCTATTCCTCTAGAGAATCCTAACAATACAGTACCCTACTTCAAAATACAAGCTCACCCACTTTTTTTCACCCACTTTTATTTCTGCTATCTTTACAGTACTAAAGAAATGCAATCAGCCCAAATGTTGATCAATGGATGAATGGATAATGAAAATATGATAGATGTAAAGAAAAATGAAATTAAGTCATTTGTAGGAAAATGAATGTAACTGGAGAATGTTACATTAAGTGAGGTAATCTAGGGTCAGAAAGTGCTATACCACATGTTTTTCCTTTGATGTGGATGTTCTCTGAGAGGATCTATGTGTGGTATATGAAATGGGAGTGTGAAAATGCCAGGAAACTAGAATGGAACCCTTGAAAAGTGGTGGTAGAGAAGATAACAGGTCTTAGGTGAGATGAATGTCAGAAGATGTCAGACAGAGGTAGAGGGCAGGAGAGGTAGAAACAGGTCAACAAAAACTGCCAGTTTGTAAAGAAAAATAAAAAGGAAGCTATTATTTAATAATTAATATAAATTTCAATAATTTTCTTCATAAATTTTGTCTACATCTTATTACCTTAGATTTTGTTTCACTGATAAATGTAATCTTAACAATATATTTCACAATTTCTGATAGTTTTGAAGTAGGTGCCAAATATTTTTTATTTATACTTTGATTTTGTGTTATAAAATAAGATTTTAATACTTTGTTTTCTGAAGATCTTGTTACTACCATATAATATAGTTTCTTTCATTCTTGGCAATTTTTTAAAATAAATAATGTACACACATCTTTCACTCTTCTTTGGTTTCTATTATTCATGAAGAAAAACCTGCCCTCTATTCAATTAAGCCTTTCTAGAGTTTTTGTTTATTCCATTTGAAATAGCCAAAGGTTTTTTTTTTTTTTTGCCATCTGTGTTTTTTAGTTTCACTGCTGAGTTTCTATGTGTTCACTCATTGCGTGACTGTTCCATTTCTCCTCATACAGACCTTTGCTTTGTTTCATTTTCAATTAACTCCTTTTTATCTCAGATTGGCAGCTTCATGCATTTCCTG
Organism: Zapus hudsonius; assembly: GCA_004024765.1. Lineage (NCBI taxonomy): Eukaryota > Metazoa > Chordata > Mammalia > Rodentia > Dipodidae > Zapus > Zapus hudsonius. The sequence continues at coordinate 6,297 of PVHP010016643.1, forward strand.
GAGACCTTGCATCCCCCTTGTGTTGGAAAGGTAGGAGTCTAAACACTCTTAGCTTCTTTCTAAGTTCCCCTTGTTAGGCCCTCTGTGACTTCAGGCATCCCTATCATATGCTAAGCATCAGCTGGACTCCAAGCCCATAGAACCAGATTTATGGTATTGGGTTCTGTTTGTTGTTGTTGTTGTTGTTTTGTTTTAATTATTTTCCACATAAAGATACAGCTAAAAAGCTCTTTTTTCCCTTTGATAAAATTTAGGATATAATATAAATTATTTAGGATATAACTATAGGATAAAATTTAGTCTTCTTTGTATATGGCAGAGTAAGCTCTTTTAGAGTATGGTTATCAATACTACTACTGTTGTAGAATTGCCCTGTGACAAACAGAAAAAGCCTTCGCAGCAAGAGGACAGGGGAGTTTATTTACTCCCGGGGCCCAGGGTCCAAGCTTAGAGAAATCTTGGCCCCCCACCCCAGTTACAAAGAGATTTTATAGTATGGCACAGACATGTGACATTAGACATGTAAATTACAAGCACCTAGCAACTCACACATTTACAGTGGGTTGCAGGAAGTTCAGATAATCCTCCCCAGGTATCCTCCAGCCTCATCTTTTCCTAACTTCCTTATCACAGTTAAAGCAAATCCTTCTTTTGTCTCATAGAACTTCAAAGCTCTGGTATTTTCTCACCTCATGCAATAATGTCCATCTGAGGCCAACAAATGTCTGCAGAATCATTTTGCTATAATACTACTATGCCATCTAACAAGTGTAAGAACTGACTTTGAGGACTTCCATAACCTTTGAGGAATCGGAATGATGGGTAAAAACCTGTGCGTGATTTTGCAAGTCTACCCACAGGCCATTGCAGTCATTACATGTTCTCCTCCAAGGAGTAGGCCAGCTGCTTTTTGCTCAAAGCCCGAGGCAGAGCCAGGCCACACCATATCTGAGAGAGGTACAGTCCAGGGCTGGAGGCCTGGCCATCATTCTCTTCAAATGAGTGCACTTCCATCTGCCTAACTCTCCCTTTCACTTCTCTTTTTTACCAAAGGCGTAGAGCCTTCCAGGCACCTCTGCAGGGACTTCCTCATGGTTAGAGGGGAAACCTTTTCTGACTCAGTGCTCAATATTCCCCATATCTAGACCTCCTTCTTCCCCCACTGGCCTTACAACCTCAGGACTACGGCACTGCAAACCTGACCCAGCCTTTAGTTTGAGGCACTGGGTACTGTCTTTGATTTTCACTTTTTTTCTAGGGTTACTTCTTTCATTGCTGGTGTATGCTCTTAATTCTCATCTCAGACACCTGGTGGGTCAGTGTCTTCTTCCCTCCAGTGAACTGATAGCACTGTAACCCATCTCAGATCCTAATGTTAGTGAAGAACCCACATGACCTAGCCCATCCTGATTTTAGCGGTCTCTATTTCCATCCTCCATCCTAGTTTTAATGTGTTTATTTTTTCTATAACTTTAATTTATTTTCTACCATTTATATTAGGTCACTTGTATACATAGTATATACAAGGTTCCTGTATATTCATGATGGAACAAGATCCAAGAGAGCTCTGTCATTGTATTAAGAAGGAAGAGAGAGAGAGAGAGGAAAGAAAGAAAGAAAGAAAGAAAGAAAGAAAGAAAGAAAGAAAGAAAGAAAGAAAGAAAGAAAGAAAGAAAGAAAGAAAGAAAGAAGGAAGGAAGGAAGGAAGGAAGGAAGGAGAGAAAGAAAAAAAGAAAGAAAGAAAGAAAGAAAGAAAGAAGGAAGGAAGGAAGGAAGGAAGGAAGGAAGGAAGGAAGGAGAGAAAGAAAAAAAGAAAGAAAGAAAGAAAGAAGGAAGGAAGGAAGGAGAGAGAGAAAGAAAGAGAGAGAGAGAAAGAAAGAAAGAACGAGAGAGAGAAAGAAGGAAGGAAGGAAGGAAGGAAAGAAAGAAAGAAAAAGAGAGAAAGTATCTAAAAAGTACAGGAAACACATCTAAAAAGTAACTTATACTTTCCTTGGATCTGTACAGGATCTGAGAGGAAAGAAATTTAAACTGCATGGCAAGCATTTACATTTAGTTAAATGAAGGATTTTCAGACTGTAAGAATCATTGAAATGAATTAATGAATAAGTAATAAATATTTTTGGTCAGAATCTTTAAAATGATAAATAATTAATTCATGACCACATCTTGAGGCCAAGCTATAAATAATTTCTGGACTTCCCTATCAAACACATCTATGATGCCTATATTTGAAAGGATCCTAATTTTACAAATTATTGTAGCTCACAAATTTTTAAATGCCATTTCTATTTCCAGCAACAATATATGACCATAAGTATTTAATTTCCCATTGCAGGAAATTAAATAAACTCGTTTAAATATCTAGAGCACTCTGGCTTCAATGAACTGTACAAAGAAAACCTTATTCCTTTTGTATATTGAATAGAACCTCATTCTCTTTCTCTCTCTTGATTTATCTTCCTCCAACTATGACTCTTTGAGAACTCTCTGTTATTTTTTTCTAAATTCTCTATATCAGAGCCTGATATGTTTGTATGTTCTCAGCCACGCACACACGTTTCTGTTTTAATAGAACTTGTCTGATAAGGGAGTGATCTCTCTCTCTCTCTCTCTCTCTCTCTCTCTCTCTCTCTCTCTCTCTCTTGTTCTCTTTCTTTCTCTCTCTCTGACATGCAGGGAAACAGTCTGCAGTAGCAGGTCAGCTGAAGCCTAGCTTCTGCTGGGTCTTCATGTGGTGGCCAGATACCATGATGATCTTTAGTATGTGACTGGCACCACAGGGCTGGTGGTTACTCCAGGGGACAGAGCTTTTGCATTGCTTATCATTTGAGCCTCAACTGACAGCCTTCTGTTCCATCAGGAATGTAGCTCTCTATGAGTCACTGGGTAGATGGCTCCCACTGGCCAAGGGGACTTTTTGTGAAAGGAAGGCAGTGATGAGCCACACGCCCTAAACCTGGATCAGTGAGACCTGGGTACTCTGGAAAGGGACTGGGGTCTTGGTGACATACTAATGTATCTACTCCAGTATGCTGCTACTTGGTTTCATTGCCAGGCGGGGAGAATCCAGATGGAACAACCATCAAAACAATCTTTGATTTGTTTCTTTGGACCTGGCTTCAGTTTGATTACCCAGAATTGCCAATTCCTAGATGTTTCAAAATATAACCATTGATTGCTACCTCTGATTTTTCAAGCTTTACTGTATTCAAGGTCTACTGGCAGTAACTATAAAGCAATTGTTACCTGGCCTCCTGCTAAGTAATGATAGCTGCACTTCAAGTCCATGTCCCAGCTCAAGATCCTCCTCATAGCTCTGAAACACAATGCAGTTAAAATAAGAACTCAGCATGCTTGGATGTTTAACATAAGCAAAATGTCAACTTGAGTGGGGAAGAGAGACATTAGTGTGCAGGGACCTGGGGGCAAGCAGAAGGAGTTTTTGCCTTATTTCATGCTAAAATAGGGCACCTGAGATTGGGAAATCTATAAAAATAGAGATTTATTTCTTACAAAACAACAGGCTGGAAAATTCAAGGACAAGGATCCCACATCTGGAAGAAGGGCTTTCTTGTTGCATCATTCTATGGCAGAGGGCAGAAAAGCAAAAAGGTAAGAAGAGGAGAAACTCCTTTTGTAACAATCCCACTTACTACAAGGAACCTACTACTGTGTTGGATTAGTGAACCAAACCCTCTGAAAGGCCCCACCTCCCAGTGCAGTTGCTCTAGAGATTAAATTTCCAATGCATGAACTGTACGGGGCACAAACATGGCAGCTACCCAGGAACTCATTTCCACCCACTGGACCTCAGAAGCATGACTTCAGGTTTAAGAAGTTCTGAGCTGCTTGAGCTGCAGGGAAGCATTCTGCTTGGTATTTTATGGTCTCCAAACTTTTTGAAGCTGGACTTCAAAAGATAAGCTCATCAGATAAATCTTTGGAGAAGTAACCCCTCATTAAGATATCACTGATTTATAGCATTCCCACATTTCCTTCCAGCAAGAAATAGCAACCATGAGCATTCTCCCATCTGCTTGTGAATACTAAGTAAACAGCTTTTAATCCTAAGAAAAGCTGGGAGAATGATAAAATGCTAACCTTACAACTTCACACTAAAGAAAACAAAAACTATAAAGGAGGAACATGTATATTCATTTCCTTATTCAATCTATGTTATTCATTGCCTCCTGAAATTCCTCAAACATCATGGTAGGTTTTCCTTGCACGAGCAATAATTTCTAATAGTTTCCACATTCCGAAGACAATGAGGGCAATAAGCCAATATTCCATACACAGATCTGTGACATGAAATAATATACGGAAATTACTACCATTGCTATTAACACTCATTAAGTGCCAAAAGCATTTGACTTTAATTTTCAGGTTACTTTTTTTCCTGAGCTGCCTCTTATTCACTCCATACTGTGTTCATGTAGATTCATAATTTTACATTTGTATAGTAAAAGGAAAAATAGCAAATTGTAGATATTTGTTTAATTTGCCCTGTATTAAAAGTAAAAGTATTTTTAGAGCTAACACCAGGAATCCACCTTAAGAAAACTTTACTTGGATTCGGGGAGTAGTATGAAGTGCAATTTCCGAAGGACATAAATTACAGCACGACATTTAAGAACACATGTTCCAGGTCCCAATTTCATAGATGCAAATTCCAAGTTCACCACTTACTGACTGTGTAACATTAGAACAATATTTCGTCTCTCTATGCCCTGAGTCCTTGATTTGAAAATGGGTCAATCATACTGTCTTCAGTTGTCCTAGGGACTAAGAAATACAAATCAGGCTGAGAAGATTGCTCACTGCTAAAAAGGCTTTTGCTGTGAAAGCATAACAACTGGAGTTCAGATGCTCAGAAGACACATAAAGCCAGATAGACATAGAGAATGTGTTTGCAATCCCAGTGCACCTACAGCAATAGAGACAGTCAAGAGAAGTCCAGAGCTCAAGGGCCAGCTAGTCTGGTCTCCCCAACAGCAAACAAGAGACACTCTGTCTCAGGGCTGGAGAAAACACTAAGATGTGTAGAGCACTTGCTGCTTAAGCATATGGACCTCTTGCATTAGAGACAGCCAAGTTCAGCACCCCAGAAATCAATGTAAAAAATGGGCATGGCCACACATGTCTTTAACTTGTCTGTGGCAGGCAGAGACTAAGTATCACTATGGCTCACTGGGGTACCTGATGTTCTCTTCTCGCCTCTGCACTCATGCACATGGCAAGCGTATTTATATACACATGTGTATATGCCACACACACACACACACACACACACACACACACACACACACACACAATGAAAGAGAGACCCTGTCTCAAACAAAGTGGAAGAGAAAGACTGACACCCCAAGGTTGTCCTCTGACTTTCACATATGATGTGTGGGTAAATACACACACACACACACACACACACACACACACACACACACACACACACACAAGTGACACATGGATAAATCAGAGCACCTAGAAGAGGCAATAATGAAAGTTGTTCTTCTATTGTTAATTTTGGTTGAATACATCACAGCCTCTTACTGACCCATGTCAGAGAGCTTTGGGACATTCCCTTTATGATTAAAAGCATCACACCAACACAGATAGCTGGATAAGGTAGTCCACACCTGTAATCCTAACATGTGGGAGGTTGGGGTAGGAGGATCATTAATTCTAGGCTAGCCCGGGCTACATAATAAGACCCTATTTCAAAAGACCATTCTGAGATAAAGATTAGCCTAACTTTGCCATTTCCTCTTTCTGTGAACCAATTTATCTGTCCTGTGGTAAACATTACATTTTACTCCCTTACACGAAATTACCAGTTTTACATGGAAGATTCACTTATTACTCACGATCATGTGTGTGTGTGTGTGTGTGTGTGTGTGTGTGTGTGTGTGTGTGTGTCCAGGCACAGGGCATGGTGGCATATGCCTGCACCAGAGGGGCTGAGAAAGGAAGAATATAAATTGAGGCCAGGAGGCTCTCCATAATGAGTTCCAAGCCAGCCTGGTTTACAGAGCAAATCAGAGCAGCTTTTGGCTTATGGTACATTAACACCCCTGTTAATATTTTAGGGAAGGTGTCCTAAGACTCCATAGAGTTAAGAGATTCTGTAGAAGAGGAGAGGAATTAATGTTCTTCGGTGGTGTACCTAGTAAATAAGCTCCCACCCATGACCATCCAAGTAACCCTAATATAACTCATCATAAGAAAACAAGACCAGCAACCACAAGCAAGAACATAGGATGGCAATTAATTGGGAAAAAGAAAGGCGTTAGTGGAGAAGAGAGAGATAAGAGAGCAATTGTGAATAAGATTTAAACATGTTACATACACATATAAAAGTAAAAAAATAAAAAAATGAAAATAAAAGAATGAATAAATGACTTTCTTTTGATCCAACTGAGCCTCTTACTTGCTTTTCATTCATTGAGTTACATAAGAAATTTGATCCAAATTCATTGCACATTTGTGTGAAAATTACTCATGAAACTTTCTGATATCTTAAAATTTTGAGACTTGTTTGATTCACACCTAGTCGTCAAAAATGATATAGAGACTCTCTCAATTCAAGTTCCTTCATCTTACAAAACTGCTGATACAGTATCATAACCAAGGCAGTCACTAATACTAGGAGAGGGGGGAGGGAAAGAGAAAGAGGGGGGAGGAGAGAGGAGGGAAAGAAAGAGAGAGAAACTCCATTACCACAGGAATCCCTCTTCTTGCCCAGTAAGTCACACCCACTACTCCTACAGACACCCATGCCTTACCCTGTTGGTCACTAATTACTCTTCTAGAATTTTGGCATCTCAACAATATTGTACAAGTCAAATTGTGTCAATGTAACCTTTGGTATTTGTCTTTTTCATTCAATGTGATTCACTGGCAATCCGTCCAAGCTGCTGTGTGTGTCAGTTGTTGCTTGAATGTACCCCAGCTTGTTAGACCATTTATTAGTTGAAAACATGCACAGTATCTACTCTGAGCTGTTATGAATAAAGCTGCAGTGAATATTTATGTACAAGTTTTGTGTTGACATAAATATTAATTTATCTGACCTAAATGTTTAAGAATGCAATCACTAGATCACATGGTAGTGAATGTTTTAAGCACCACACTGTTTCCAATAGAAGGCACAGTATTTTCCAGGCCACACAGCAATATATGGGGTGATACAGTTTCCCTGCATCCTCACTAGCTTTTGATGTCATCACTATTTTTTAAATATATTTTATTTATTTATAAGAGAGAGAGAGAGAGAGAAAGAGAGAGAGAATGGGCACAGCATGAACTCCAGACACATACGCCCTCCTGTGCATCTGGCTTTATATGGGCACTGGGGAATCACACTCGGGTCCTTCTGCATTGCACACAAATGCCTTAACCGCTAAGCCATCTCTTCAGCCCGTTATCATTATTTTTATTTTATCTATTCTAATAGGCTGCAGGGATGCCTTGCCACACTTTCAGTTTGCATTCCCTGAGAGGAATGATGTTGACCTTCATTTCTGTGCTTATAATGTCACTGGATGTTCATCCATTCAGAATCCTTGCATTGGAAATTGGATCTGAAGAGTTTGTTACATAATCTAAGCAGTAGTGCTGTGTTGAATATGTGGATTGCAAACATTATCACCAACCCCAGTTTATATGTCAATATTCATAAAAGAGTCTTTCATAGATATACTGTTTTAAACACAACCATTTCCAGTTGATAAATTTTCTTTTGTTCTCTATTATAAAAATTCCCTAGGGAAACTCAGCATCTCTTTTGTTTTCTCTAAGAATACCATGGCTTCACTTTTACATGTATGTCTTCTTTTTAGTTTTATTCATTTATTTGTAAGGAGAATGGAGAGAAAGAGAATGGGCATGCCAGGGCCATTAAGCCTTTGCAAATGAACTCCAGATGCAAATGCCACTTTGTGTAACTGGCCTTCTGTGGGTACTAGGAAAACGAACCATGGTCCTCAGGCTCTGACAACAAGTGCCTTAAACTCTGAGCCATTTATCCATCTTCGACATAAATATACTCTTTAACACCTATTTTCAAGTTTACTTAAATTTCATTTTTGATTATTTAATGTGGGAAGTTCAGTTTAAAGCTTTGTTTTTGTTACTCTAGATTAAATACAAAACTTTTGAGGCCTGTGTATGTTCAATTGCTACAATACAATTTGGTGAGGAAAGTCCTTTTTCACAGAAAGTTGTATTTCCATCCCTGTCAAAAATCAATTTAGGGTACTGGAGAGATTGCTCAGCAGTTAAGGTATCTGCTTGCAAAACCAACAACCTGAGTTTGATTCTCTAGTACCCAAATAAAGCCATATGCATAAAGCAGCACTTGCATCTGGATTTTGTTTGCATGGGCTAGAGGCCCTGGTATGATATGGTGGTTAAGTTTTGTTGTCAACTTGACCTGCTAGCAATCCACTTATGAAAATTATCTTGAGTATTGTGTAGCTGATTTCCTCCAAATTGAAGGAGAAAGGAAGCGTGGGGAATTCAGGAAGTCTTCTTAGCTAGAAACAAACATCACTTCCTGGAAGGGTAATGCAGGAAGGAAATTCCAGAGATTCAAGAAGCCAATAAGTTCTGGAAAGTGTTGCAAGATGTCACTCTTAGGCTATATATAAAAGGGAAGAAAATCTCTCCTACTGCCTGGCTGCTGGTGTCTGTTGTGACTTAGACGTGTGCACCTATATATCCTGCTCTTCTTTCCCTTTGTTGGCATTGGAAAGAAGCTTCCTTGGCCTTCCAGCCTGGAATGGAGAGCAGCAGCTCCCCAGGTAGCCTTTAGGCCTTCAGTGCTGGGTTGGGACTGCTGAGGCATCCAGCCCTGTGGACTCAGTGACTACCGGTTCCTTGATTCACAGGCTTGCAGACTGCTAGTGTGGGACTGCCATGAGCTAATCCAATAAATCCATTTTTAAGTACAATTCGTTCGATTGGTTTTGTTCTGCTGGAGAACCCTGACTAATACAGAATTTGGTAGAAGAAATTCTAGAGAAACAGAATTGTTAGAATGGGTTTCTTTATGGGTTTCTTTAGTGGGCTAGGTGCTATCTAGTGTCAGCTCTTCAATTTCAGTGTTATTAAAGTACTGAAAGCCTCTCTCTCTCTCTCTTTCTCTCTCTCTCTCTCTCTCTCTCTCTCTCTCTTTGCTTGCAAATAAATAAATAAAATTATTTTTAACCAATTTAGGATACCCATGTAGATCTATTTCATCTGTCTCTGTTGTATGATGCAACACTATTTGTTTCTCACACTTATCTTGTAGACTTGAACTTTGAGTTCAGCATTTCCTCTCACATTATTCTCTTTTCAAGATGATTTAACAGTTATACATCTTAGAATGGGTTATGTGCTTCCAGAACAAAACTAAATTCCTGGCTGAGTTTTTAGGAACTGCATTAAATCTGTAATATGAGTCCAGGTCTTCTCACTGGTAGAACATATACTTAACAGAGACTTCTTTCTCTGTGTGATCCACAATACTACAAAAAGGAAACAAAAGGAAAGAAAATACCTATAAATAATTTAAAGTTACATGACATCTTGAAATTATTCTACGAGTACGTATAAATACGATGGTGTTTCAAGTGTGTTGTTCTTAATTCCTACAACATTGCTGAACTCATTGACTAATTTTAGATTGTGTGTGTGTCCTTCAGAATTTTCTGCATTTTTAAATTTTATTTTTGTTTATGTTTATATTTATTTTCTTTGAGGCAGAGTCTCACTGTGTAATCCTGGTTGGTCTCAAATCCTCAAGTATCTGTTCCCTGAAGATGACATCTGCAAAAAAAAAAACAAAAAAAAAAAAAAATTTTGTTTCTTCCAGTGTAATACAATATGTATGCCCATTTTCTTATTTTTTCTTTGCATATTTCTTCTTCACTTATTTATTTTCTGTATTTTATTTTTGCCTAATCATAGGAGCACAATTTTACATAAGTGTAGGAAAACCTTCAGTCTTTCAGTGGAATGACACATTGACTCTTCACTTCTTTCATATTTCATCTCTCTTCTCTTCTTTCCTCACCTCTACAATCTCCTCTCTTCACCTCCCCTTTCCTTCCCTCCATACCATCCCACAACCTTCTTCCTTCTCCTCCCCCCTCTTTCTCTCTCTTTTCTTTTTCCTTTTTCCCAAGCTGTCTCAGAACTCAAATCCTCCATACCCAGCTTATTGATTATTGGGATTACCAGTGTTTACAACCATGAATGGATATATATTTACTAAATCAATTTAAGGTACCTCTTTCACTAATATTTGGGGGGATTTTTAATGTGATTTTTTTGGTGTACTCAAATGTCTTTCTTACATCAATTGGTATGATCATGTGTGACTTTAAAATCTTTTCCTTATTATGTGGTAGACCACAATGTTTCTCTTTTAAATAGTCAGCCTTAGCCTAGAATGACTCCCTCTCTTTTTGTATATTTTATAGATTTAATTTTTTTTGTAATTGGGCAGAGAATTTTTGCATATGTTCCCAAAAGTCATTAATCTGTACTTTTTTTTCTCACCCAAATATTTGGTACATTTTTCTGGTTTTGTTATCAAAATAATATTGGCTTCATAAACTGGAAATATTTAGTTTTCTGGAAGAGCTTATATATGGTCCTCATAATTATGGTCCTCATAATTCTTGACATGCATGGGATAATCCACTAGCAAGTGATCTTGCAGGAAATTTTGTTCGGGAGCCTTTTACTCACAGATTTAACTTCTTGAATAGGACTTTAGTTCAGTGGGTTCATTTTGGCGAAGCTTAGGAGTTTGTGGGTTTTGAAGAGTTAGTCCATTTCTTCTAAGTAGTTGACTTTTAGTGTGAAGTTCAAATAATATCCTACTACCAGTTGTAAGATACCACATTTTATTCCCAATTTTCATGATTTATATGATCTCTTTTTAAATTATGTATTATTGAAGTTCACCAATTTTATTATCTCTTTACATTTTTATCCAAGTTTTGCTCTTATTATTTTTGTCTGCTTTGTATTTATTTACTCTCCTTTTTCTCTGTCCTGAAGTTGGATTATGTTAATAATTTTAAAATCTAGTTTACCTAATACATACAAAATCATATTTCCTTTTTCTTGAATATCATGATGATATGTCCCTCCCGTTCTTTTTCCTAACTCTATTTGTGTCATTGGAGTGAGACCATGTTTGCCCATGCATCTTGCTAATTTCTAACTTTTAAGTGTTCCATTAAGATCATTTGCAGTTGATGCTACTTTTGTGTTAACTTTAGTTATATTTGTTATTTATTTCCTCTCAGAGTGTTTTACTCTTTTTTTTTCTTATCTTCCTTTGATTTACTAGAAGATTTTTAGAATTTGATTACAAGTTATTTATAGTATCTTTTTAAATTTAAATTTTGTCTGACTTACCTCTGCTCCATGGCTTATCAGTTGTGACTAGGATCTGTTACCATACTCTGTGAGGCACTGACTCATTCTTCATCGGAGTCTCCTTATCCTCACACTGCTCATCGTCTTAGGCATCATCTGATGTCACAGTGTTCCTTAGACTTGATCATACAAATAGGAAAAGGCCTGTTAACATATCTACAGCTCACATTTGTAGACTGGAGACATACCTGATTCATAGCAATGAGTGTTTTCATCTTCAATGAGGTAATGCCACCCAGCGCTAGTCATGTGTGAAGAACTTATGGAATGATGACAGTTTTATGACAGTGAACTACCTATGGCACTTGAATGGCAAATCAAGAATACTTAATGGAAAGGTATGAATTGTCCTAAGTAGACAGCAAGCTCTTGCTTATTTTTTATTGACATATGATATCTATACATAATGACACAGTCTATTTCCAGAATGTGACCAGCTTTCTAGAGGGCAAGATAATTTTTTCTACCTGCAAAATTTGACTGCTCTTATGGGGAAAAAGCTAGCTCTACAAATTTGGGAGGTGAGCTCTCACACTGAAACATGGCCTGAAATATTTGTACAAATGAATAATGAACGAGAAGAAGCTGGTCATGGTTAAATATTATAGATAGTAGATAGATCACAATTTCATTTTGATTAACTAGAAAGATTAAAGAAATTATTTTCATTAAGGGTTACTCATACTACAAATTGTTATCTACCATATATGAAAAATAGTCTTGCATAAGCCCAATTGGTTATTTCTATTTCTAAATAAATAGGCTAAGAAATATTTAAGGGCAGTATAATTAAAGTTGTAATCACAGAACTAATTTGAAGTTAATGATCTCACAAAATGACCCCAATTAGACCATTAACTCTATAAGACAAACAGGAACACAAATGAGCTTAAGAAGTTGACAGTACAGGTCATTATTTTAGGTTAGTTTCTAGACAAGCAGAGCCTGACACTGAGATCTGTATATGCTCAGGCAAGAGGAAATAAAGAAAAAAGATGAAGTTGATAATCAGTATTTCCCATCCTGTTTGTAATAATATAGCTTCTTACCCAGACAAGAAATCAGCCTAAACCTGATCCCAAAAGAATCTCTGAAGTGTGAACTGAAATGTACCACAGACCTGGTACCTCTGTACTAATAGGTAATGCAATACCTCTTAGTGGTCATCAGCTTTGAGCTATTTCATTACTGTTAACAAAATCTCAGAGCTCCATAGAAGATAGATCTCTGCAGCAGAAGAAAACACTATGTTGGAAGGCATATGAGAGCTCATATCCTTTAAAGATAACTAGACCAGGTTTCTTAAAGTTCTTTCACATGCGAACCCGTTCTCCATGAGAAATTTTTAGGTAACAAAAGGCATAGAAGTACATAAGTATCTAAATCAGACATTTACTGGCAATAAATCATGAATAATTGTATTTTGAAACTAGTAGGTATGCATATAAATTTTTCATTTATTACAGAGAATGCTAATGACATTGTGTATGCGTCCTTATTTTTACATACAGATTTAAATCTTGGCTGAATATTTGTTTCTGTAGGATATAGAACATCTTCAAATTTCAAAGTTGATCAATATATTGATATTATAGTCAGGAATGCTGAGAAAGCCACTGTAGCGGTTACCTTTTCATCACTGGAACAAAACATCTGACCAGAAGCTTCTCGTGGAAGGAAAGGGCTTATTGTGGACTTAAAGTATATTCCAGGAGGAAGTTCATTATGCGGAAAAGCACGACAGGACTGAATAAGAAGCCTGGGTTATACCTCCCCTTCAGCAGGAAGGAAGTAGTCTATGTACTGGATTTAGAACCCAGTTATATAACCCCAAAGTTGGCTCATGCACCTCAAGTAAGGCTCCACCTTTCAAAGGTCCTACAGCTATCTCAAATTGCTTCCAGCTGGGACCAAGAATTCAAAACACAAAAGCCTATGAGGAAAATTTCATTCAAGCCCCCGTAGCCACTTCAAAAAATATGTGAAGTGGCAAGAGTATGGTTAAGGTCATTTCAGAAATTGATGGAAATTCGGATCCAGTCCCAAACCAAAATTTAATTAACATTTTTTTAAACCCAAGATAGCTACTCAAACAGGATTTCTGTATTTCATTTATTTGTGGTGTGTGTGTGTGTGTGTGTGTGTGTGTGTGTGTGAGAGAGAGAGAGAGAGAGAGAGAGAGAGAGAGAGAGAGAGAGAGAGAGAGGGAGGGAGAGAGAGAGAATGGCACCAACACCAAAGCTTCTTGTCACTGCAAATAAACTCCAGTTGTGTGTGCCATTTTGTTCACCTAGCTTTAAGTGGTTACTCTGGAATCAAACGTGGGTCAGCAGACTTTGCAAGCAAGAAGCTTTAGCTGGTGAAACCATCTCAGCAGCCCTCAAGCGGGATGCTTAACACTCAAGCGTTCTAACATAGAACAATCCAAAAATATACTAATTTAATACTTAGATGCAGCAAAATGATTGTAGCAAATATTAAAGTCTTTGCTTTCTGTCATTAAACCATTATTTTTCTACAGGTGTTGTAGAAATATTCCAGGCATAAACAGACAAAGCCTTTGCAGCAAGAGGAGAGGGGAGTTTAATTTTCACCCGGGCCAGGGTCCAAGCATAAATGAAGCATTGGCCTCCAACCCCAGTTACAAAGACATTTATTTTATAGCCAGTACAGAGTAGGGTATGTGATGCAAATTACCATTACACATTTACAATAGGTTTCAGGAAATCCAGATATTCTCCCCAGCTATCCTCCGGGCCTTGTCTCTTCCTTATCTCACAGAACTTCAGAGCCCTGACAGTTTCCCACTTCATGCAATGAGATTAGCCACCTGGCAGACAAACATCAGTAGGATGTAACAGTGAGTACAGGGGAGGGGGGCAGTGAACTCACGCTCATTTTGCTACAATACAGGAGTATAAAGTTTTGAACAGCAAAACCACTAAAGTCATATCATGCAACAGTGTGGGGTCTGAGCTGAGGAGCAGCAGGCAAAGTTGGTTGGTGTTGTGTGGCATGAGGGCATGTGCTGTGCAAAGCGGGCAGGTGAATGCTGCCAGAAACAGCACCTCGGATTCACTAGGATTTTGACTTAACTTTTGGCCAATGCCCATTCAGAAACCTTTTACTATTGCAAAATTTTCTCACAGCTCACAGAATCTAGATCTGCAAGAGAGATGGAACCACAAATAGTCTTTTATTAAGAATATATTTGCTTTAAAGAAAGGGATGATTAAAAAGCACCCCATGATAAAATGTGCAAATCCAGCCAAGGAGAATGGATTCTTCTAGTGCTTACCTAGGGGAGTTTTGTGAATGTCTGAAAAGTTGTGATAAATGCTAAAGACATGCTTTAAAGAAAACACACAAGTATATATCCACATAATATTAGCTTAGACTTCCAAAGGTGTTTGGAGCCCTTATGAAACACATATTTGAAGTGGAAATTCCTGCTCTGGCCTTAATCTGCTCTTCGCATCAACCCTAGAGTGATGACCAGACCCTAGAAGGCCCAAGAAAAGCAATTAAGAAGCAAGATATATATCCATGTGTCCAAAATATATGGGAGACGAGAGTTGAAAGAAATTAGTCATAACTTATAATAGTAAGTCCAACAGGCTCATTCTCTCAAGGGACATGTGGGTTGGGCAAAAGGGCCTGAGGAACAATGAGAAACAACCGTTTTGAGATCCTATCTTACGCAGTGTTTTTCTACAGCTGTCCCCATCCTGTCCACACATAATGGTGACATTCCCAGTCCTCCTAGCATGAGATAGTATCAGTTCCTAATAGCATTGTAAGCGGCCTCTCCAGGAAAGCACACTATACAATTGTTTTCTTATGTTTTTACATTTAGAGATGTTTCTTTCATCTGCAGCAACAATGAAGGCTAACAATGTCCATGGCTCATTGGTCTTCCTTCACCCACCTTCCACACAGCCCTACATCTGTCCAGATTCTATGACTAGACACCACCCAGAGGATACTCCTCAGCCTAATTTCCAGAAATAACCTTAAGGGACATTCCTAGAGAGTAGGTATTGGGAGGGACACTGAAAAACTATTGTTTTAGGAAGATGGGTGATGATTTCTTGTTCTTATCTCAAATAAATAGATAGCAGGATTTGTTTGTTTTTATTAATTAATATATAGCATTCCTACATTAAGGCATACATAACACAAACTTGGTGACTATTTTTTGAGGATACTTGCATAGCTTCTTCTAGCTTGAAAAACTGAACTTGACCTGGATCTTAGAACTTCACTGACTCTCAAGTTTCATTGCATTGTCACTTTTGTAAGTGAAACCTTTTTTGATCGCTGTCTATTTTATTCTAAGTAGGGCATAACTAAACTGGAATTAATTCCAAAAGGCACTCTTGTTAGCTCTTTCATTTTGATTATAGTCATTCTCTCTCTACTTTTCCTCATAGTCTTCAATTTAAGAGATGCTCCTGTCTTGCTGTGATGACTCAGGATAAGAAGGGTTTTGCCTTCTTTCCCAAACAATTCCTTGTTATTTTAACTTCTCAGAATCTGGAACTCTGACCACTGAAACACCCTTCCTAAGAAATAGCAAGGACACCTTGTCATCCTGACCTCTCTTTGAAGGATCAGTTGGGAGGCCCTTGTCTGGATAGGAAGCAATATATCTGCAAACAGGATGGGAAGTCCTGATCACACACTGATACCCACACACTTGGACAGGCACAGTGCAAATCTGGGAAATATTAGTGGCTTGGGCAAGAAAACAAGCAGAGATGTCCATTGAATCTTCATTGATTCAGACCTCAGAGTAGACATGCTTTCACTGCTGTGAAATGTAAGGACAGGCAGGGCTTCAGATAACCATCCTCAGATCTGGTTGCTTATCTTAAAGCAACCTGCCTGCAGAGAATCCTTTTGACTTCAAAAATAGAGCTTGAATTCACGAGGAGCCAGCTTCCTAGGCACTATGGGGCAGTTCCTGTGTTTAGTAAAGACTATTTTTCAAGAAAAGGCTTCATTTCCTCCCCACACCTATCCTCCAAGTTAAGTCCTGACCATTAAAACAAAGACAGGGCAAAGTGTAACAAATGAAGATAATATAAGCAGCAGTAGAGGGAGGTATTGTGAGAAAGAACCAACAGAAAATTGGGAGTTACTCCTGAAAGCTCTACTTTTTTAAAAAATATTTTATTTATTTATTTTCAAGCAGAGAGATACACACAGAGAGAGAAAGAGAGAGAGAGAAAGAGAGAGAGAGAAAGAGAGAGAGAGCGCACCAGCGCCACCACCTTGTAGGTCTGGCATATGTGGGTCCTGGGGAATTGAACCCAGGGCTTTAGGCACTGGAGGCAGGTGCCTTAACCGCTGAGCCATCTCTCCAGCCCGAAAGTTCTACTTTTAAATAAGACAGCTTTTCCATTTTATGTTATCTGATAAATGTGAACCTTTCGATTCCTTTTTAAAAATACTTTTTATATCTGTTATGTAGAAAGTATTCTCACATAGCACATCTGTGAGAAGACAGTAACTTGAGTTCAGAAAGTTTTCATTTAATTTCTAAGAGGCAACTGCTGCCCCTTCCCATTCCTGTATTTCACTTCCAACTCATTCTTTTATTCTCTTCATTTGTTCCTATATTTAAAGATTCCCTGAGCCATAACCTGACTATTTTTATAAGGCCTTGAAATAGTACCTTAGATAATTTGGGAAACATTTGGTAATCTGCCTCTAATAAAGCAAAAGACCTCAGTGTTACCTAAGTTACTTAAGATGTGAATGTTTAAGGTAAAAAATTGCTCCTATGTCAAAAGAATAACAGAGTCCAACACTGTTTAGGAAGGACCCTTGGTACAAGTCTCAGCTCCCCATGATCCCTTAGCATACACAGAGTAGATTTCCTACTTGGCTTTAAAAAATGTGTGTGCATATGTATACACATGTTTGTTTTTAGGTGCATGTATGTCTATGGGTGCATATATACATATGTGAAGTCCAAGACAGAGGATGACTGGTCCTTTCTCCATCTCCCTCTCCATCTTTTTTTGAGATAGGGTCTCTCACTGGACTTGGAACTCATAAATCTGTATAGTCTAGCTAGCCTGCAAACCCTGGGGATCTTCCTGTCTCACTCTTGCCAGCACTGGGATTACAGCACACCACCAAGCCCAGCATTTTTAGTGGGTACTAGGGATCCACCTACACTCATGTCCTCACCCTTGCCTTGCAAGCCCTTTAGCTGCAGATCCATTTCTCCAGCTCTCCTACTTGATCTTTTTAAAAGGTTTATTCTGTTTAAGACATAATTTGAACATAAATTAAGACTGGCAATTTGATCTCAAGTCTCTGAGCTGCATGTGTGTGTGTGTGTTTCTTTTTTCTAATTATTTGCAAGCTCTTGTTTGAGCCAGATTCTTGTACTGATCCTAGGTCTTGCCATGTTTCTCCAGTGATTCTCAGGACTCTCCACCCCTAAAGGACTGGGGTTAGAGGCATGGCCAAGCTCAGCTGTTAATGAAGTTTCTGGGGAGTGAACTCCAGTGGTCTCTCATGCTTCCTGTGGTGGTCGGATCGGATGTCTCCCATAAAGTCATGTGTTTGGAGTCCTCAATCCACAGCCTGTGATAATTTGGGAGGTGGAGCCTTGTAGGAAGAGGTGTGCTGTTTGAAGCAGGCTTTGCAGTATGATAGCCAGCTTCCCCTTGCCAGAACTTGTTTCACTCTCCTGCTGTCATTTTCCACCTGCTGTGGCAGAGGGGATATCCAGCCTCTTCTCATGCCATGCTTTCTCCTGCCATCATGAAGCTTCCCGTGGAGACTGTAAGCCAAAATTAAAACTTTTCTCCCATCAGCTGCTTTTAGTGAGGTGTTTTATCCCAGCAATAAGAAAGTACAAAATCTCCTCAGACCCACATACTTGCACAGGAATTGCTCTTAATGGCTGATACCACTCTCCGGCCTCATTTATGATTTTAACTTTACAATTTGGACACCTCTTTGTTCAGAGGCATAGATATTTACTTTCTGATATTGTGGACCGTTTATGACCTCAATTATCTCCTTCCTATATTCACATTTCAGATAGTGTAGCAAGCTGTGGATATTTTTGTTGTGTCATATACATTTTAAGTGTGCATGGCTTTAAAACATGACAATCCTCTGAGAGCTGGGGAATGTGTGGAAGCCAGTCGAGAAGCACCAAAGGGACCACAGCTGACATGAGGCGAAAAAGCTGCTCAGCCTCCATATTGTCCCCAGCATCTCTGCCTTGGCTTTATGCATCTGTTGATGAGATTCTAGCTAATGAAGGCTGGATGATTACAGGAGTTAAAAAGTGTTTGTGGGGCTGGAGAGATTGCTCAGTGGTTAAAGATGCCTACATAGAAAGCCTTGGGGACCAAGTCAGTTCCCCAGTACCCACATAAATCCAGACACAAGAGACCCTGGCACACCCATATATACATACAAAGACACAAATAAGCAAATAAAAATTATTAAATAAAAAATTTTGAAGAAAACAAACACTGTGTAGCATATCAAAAGCTACTGTTTTTTTATTCAAACAGAAAATATGGACAAATGCATGATTACTGCATAATACAAAATAACAAGAGGGAGAGTATGCGGCGTTCCATTCTCTGTTCTTTTGAGTGCTCGCTTAGTAAGATCTGCTCAAAGTCAGACCATTTTTCCCTAAATTTTATCATTGTCTGAAACCAGCAATAATAGTTTTCTTGCTCCTAATTCTAATTTCCAGAAAATTAGGGTAAATCACTTTTTGTTTCCTTCCCAACTCTCCCTTCTTTTCCTCTTCCTTATTTCCTTCCCTCCCTTCTCTCTTTCTTTGTATTTTAAGAGAGTCTCTCTCCCACTCTTTTCTCTCTCTCACTCTCCTTCCTGAAGGAAATCAGTTATGTTGAAGGAAGAAGAGAAGAATGTTGGTTACATGAGGCTGAGCCCCTCTTTTCCCTGGGCTAGATATAAAGCTGGAGACTCTAATAAGCTTCTCTTTTCTTCGTGAAAAAAAAAAGAGCCATATATGTTACATGACTAAGAGAACTTTCACTCTTGGTGCTTAACCATTCATTCATTCATTCATTTTTCTTCATATTCACTTTGTGCCCAACACAGGATAAATGGAATCAAAATGTAAACCAAAGATGCCACCTGTGATTACCAAGATTATTTGCTAGTTTTCTAGTGGGAAAAAGAAGGATTGGTCATAAGAAAAGAAAGGCATCAGTTATATAGAAGTTCATGTATTTCATTTTTGAGAAACAAAAATTGAGGATCTCTACATCTAGCATGTAGCCCAGCATCTGGCATGTGGTGAGCATAAAATAAATCTGTATCAAAAGAAGAAAGAGTGGGAGAGGTAAAGGAAAGGTATTTTATGACCGACAAAGTATGCCTTTAAAATCAAGTGAGATTTCATGAAAAATTTCTGAATCCAAGTAAAAACCAAAATGGTAAACTGATGAAAAACCCACGTAGTGGAACACCCACACCTACTGTGAGCCATGTCAAAGAAGTCCTGGAACTCTGTCCCAAGACTAGAAGGTGGGTTCTGCTGGGTCTTTGAGCAGGTGCACAGAATGATTCCAGGAAGAGTACTGTGGAGGTAACATTTCCTGCTCAAATATTAAGACCCATGAAACATCTAAAGGAGTCCGACAACAGTGTGAGCTCTGCCTTGAGGAGCTCAGTGCCTCCTTTCTTGCTAATCCCCTTTCTCTTACTGCCACAGACCAAGCACCTGAGTCTCTTACACAGAGGCCCACACAATGCATTTATTCATCCCCAGAATCTGGTCACTTTCTTTTTCTCAGTAGAGGACTGCTCAGTGTCTGGAAGGTAGTGAGGGTGGGTAGTTGGATGATAGGCCATCTTTCGTGTAAAAGTTCATCAGGGTACAAATTTCTCTACTCAAAGTAATAATGCCCTTTCTGACTAAACTTTCTGTGCCTCATGGCTGACTTCAGGACTATTAGCCCAGCAAATTCAGTGTTTATTTCCCTGCTTTTTATAGAGTTGACTACATCACAGTACATCTCTCAGGGTACTACCACAAATTTAGTGTCTGAAAAATAAACAGAGATGTGTTTTCTCAAAATTGTGGAGGCCAAATTCAAGTTACTGGTGAGGTTGCACGTCCAGCAAAGGCCTGGGGGAAAATTTTGTTCCTTGCCTCTTTAGTTACTTCCTCGGGCCTCTGTTCCCACAGTCACACTGCCCTCTCCTCTTCTGTCTTCCCCTCTTCTGTTTCTTATAAGGACAAATGCCTTTGGTTTGAGCATGATCTCATCTTGAGATCCTTAATGTAATTACATCTTCAAGGATGCTTTTCCAAAACAAGGTACCATACACAGGTTCCAGGTTTTTATGTGAACCATATGAGTGGTCACTGTTTTCTCTCTTCTCTCTCTCTCTCTCTCTCTCTCTCTCTCTCTCTCTCTCTCTCTCTCTCTCTCTCTCTCTCTTTCTCTTCTTTCATAGTGCCCATCATTAGCCTTCATTAGCCTTTTCAAGAGCAGGAGGAATCACTGTGTCTACCTCACCAAATTTAGCTGAGGAAAATTTTCAGACCATTAAATGTGAGGGAAATTTTTGATTTTACTTTGTCAAGGAGTCCGAAAAGCCTAATGAGAAAACTTTTAAAGAGATTTTTTTATGAAAAAAATTCTCCACTTAGGTTTGCCTCTTTTTCATTCATTAAGCATTTGTGAAAGATAATAGGACATCTGTATAATTCTAGCATTTGAAAAGCTAAGGCAGAATAAGTTTAAGGCCAGCCTGGGCTACAAGGCAAGAGTCTCTCAAACACACACACACATACAAATTAGACTTTATTGAGAAAAGAATGATTACTTTCTAAATCTCTGCATATACTACAGAGATTTACATATTCTATATATATTTATGTAGCCATTAGAAGTTATAATTTATAATAGAGATTCATATTCATTTGTATTCATAAAATATATTTATTCTGGCCCCTTCTTTTGTCTAGACTCTCTTTGCAGACTTGCTTGTTTTTAATTGTGCATTGTATACATGCTTGAGGATTAGGTTTAGGGCTGAGGGTTAGGTTTATTGTTATGCTGTGACTATAATTCAGGAGGAGGTTATGTTTAGAACTAGGGTAGCATGATGAATAGGGTTAGGACTAAGAACCAGTACTACGGGTAGGATAAGATTAGAATTATTCCTTGGTTTAATGTTAAAATTTGGGGTTAAAATAGATTCTAGAGCTGCAGAGATGGCTCAGTGGTTACAGGTGCTTGTTTACAAAGCTGGTGAGTGTGGGTGTGATTCCTAATACCCAATTAACACCATATGTACAAAGTGGCACTTGTATGTGGAGTTCATTTGCAGTGGCCATAGTCCCTGGTGTGCCCATGCTTATTCTCTCTCTCTCTCTCCCTCTCTCTCTCTCCTCTATTCTCTCTCTTTTCTCTTCTCTCTTTCAAGTAAATAAGTTAAAATATTAAAGATAGATTTTTAATATTCTAGGTTAAGTCTAAGTCTAGGCCTACTTGGGCAAGAGTGAAACTTAAGCCTTGAGTTATGATTGAATGCAGATATTTTATTAGGAAAACTGTTACAACATAAATGTTTAGACCATGGGATCTTGATAAAACTGATTTCTCAGACACAGTTTCCTCTTATGTAATGATGTTGACCTTCTAGAGCATCAGTGTGGAGAAAGCATGCACAAAGAATTGTTTAGTTAACTCCAAGTAGAAATGCAAAACAAGAGGATATTTTTTCACTGTTGTTGCATACATAGGTCAAAACTTTATATTTTTATTTTGTTTTGTTTTTGTTCTTAGAAGTAGGGTCTCATTCTAGCCCAGTCTGACCTGGAATTCACCATGTAGTATCAGGCTGGCCTCATTCTCACAGTGATCCTCCTACCTCTGCTTCCCAAGTGCTGGGATTAAAGGCATGAGACACCAAGCCTGGCTTTAAAACTATTTATCAGGGCTGGAATGAGGGTTCAGTGGGTTAGGTGCTTTCTTCACAAGCATGAAGACCTGAATTCAGATGCCCTTCACCCATGTAAATGCCAGGTGTGCATGGCAGCCTGTCTGTTATTGTTACTAGAACCCTGTCCCAAGACTGGAAGGTGGGTTCCGCTGGGTCTTTGAGCAGGTGCACAGAATGATTTGAGGAAGAATACTGTGGTGGTAACATTTCCTGTTCAAATATTAAGACCCATGAAACATCTAAAGGAGTCAGACAACAGTGTGAGCTCTGCCTTGAGGAGCTCAGTGCCTTCTTTCTTGCTAATCCCCATTCTCTTACTGCCACAGACCAAGCACCTGAGTCTCTTATACAGAGGCCCACACAATGCATCATGCATTTATTCATCCCCAGAATCTGAGAGACAGAGGCAGGGATCCCCAGGCAAGCTCGCTAGCCAGACCAGCCAATGGGCAAGCTCTGCGTTCAAGTGGGAGAATGTCTCCAGGAACAAGGTAAAAAGTGATTGAGGAAAACAATGCCTCTACATATATTCACGTGTGTGCACCTGCATACACATGTGTTCTCACACACATCCACATGTCCTACACACAGAAACATGCAATGTGAAACAACTCCATGTGCCCAGAGGGAAGGTAAATTGAAGATGGTTTAGTAAATATGATGTAGGTTTATATTTTCATTCATTACCAATCTGAAATCATTCTAAAAATTATTAGGCCAGTTGATTTAGGACGTCTGTGGGGGACACATATTTCACTCTGCTTTCTTCAATGGAACTTCCGGTCTCTTATTGGGTCCGACAAACATATCTGAATATCAATGGAATATTTGAAGGCAATCCACATATAAGTATGCTGTGTTGACTGTAATTATCATTGGTGAAAAGTCTTGCACATAAATAGTGCTCTTGTAATCCTAGAAGCTTCAGAAAGCATTAATTTTGGTCCAGGCAAACATGAGCCATACCAGTGTGAGTGTGTGTGTTTCAGGATGGAGTGGGGGTGGAGGTGTGCAAGTGCCTGGAGGACTTTGATCTGAGTGACAAGCAACATCTATAAAGACAAACTTTAGGACGTGAACATGTTCAAGTCTCAGCTTTATGATCCAAGAAATGAATAAGGAAACTTAGGGAAAAGAGAGGCACATCTGGCAAAACGCTTTGTGAAAGGTTCACGTGAGTCTAGAATGGTTGGTGAAAATTAAAGGAAATGAGGAGTAGCTAGCAAAAACTTGGGAAAATATCAAAACCCTTCCCGAAGTCATGTAAGGAGGATGGTCAACTGATACGGGAGAGTCAGAGAAGGTGAGTCACGTCTAGTGTTCTGTAAAACAGTGGACGGCACCAATCATTGACTATTTTAAATAAACTACAGGAAATCCAAAAGCAGAAAGAAATAATAAATGTCAGTTATTGCTCATTTGATTATATTGTACACATGTACTGAGATATGATATAATATCCCATAATCTGTACAAGCACTGAGTACACACACAGAGACAAAATGTGTGAGCACCACTGAAGGTGGTGCCTAGATATTAATATTTTTTTAAATATTTTCTCACATGGTTCTAATGTGTAGCAAGCAAGTAGCAACCTCTAGGTTTACGATGACAGAGGGAAATGTGAACTTCATTCATGGATAAGTTAGGCACATGAGTGTCCATGGTTCTCCTGCTCATGACTCAAGCTCGTTCTCCTGAATCCCACACTGGAAACCAGTGACTTGGACCAAGTGGAAGAGAAAAAGCTGTCTTCCTAGTGATTCCTATCGGCTGGACTGCAGTGTTGTTTGTTTTGTGAACGAAGGGAGAAATGTGCAGGGAGAACCCCAGAGTGTGCTAGTTCCTTTGCCCTCACACATCCTGTGTTGTGTATAGAAAGACAGCAGATTCTCCAGGTCCCAGTGGAGGAAGCGGCTTGTACATTATTGCTTGTTTGACTTTTACTTCTGTGTTTTTCTGGTTATAAAAGTATATATGTCCCCTGGAAATAACCAAAACCAGAAGTATAAATATTTTTTTTAAAAAAATTCTTTTACTAATAAAATAAAAACAAACACCCCAAACAGCTCCTTAAATAAATGAATGGGAAAGATGGCAGAGGGATGAATGTAAATGTCTTTTAACATAGGATAGCGAGAGGACTAATATTGAAGGTGAATATTGACATTCTGTTTAGATTCACCAGGTAGTCTCATCTAGATGCATCAATATTAAGCTTTAAAGACAAAATAAATTGGAAATTCGGGCTTAAAATTCAAACCACAAGAAAATGAATCCAAAGTTTTCTTTGCTCAGGAAACACAAGACTGTGGACCCAACTACACACACACACACACACACACACACACACACACACACACACACACACACACACACACATCTGTTGACTGCCCCCCTCATATAACACAATATTTGAGTGCAAGAACTCTTTGCTCAGTTTTCCTGTGGTCTGTTCATACTGGCTCTGAGTATGTGCTAGGAGATGGCATTGTCCTTGCCTATGTGAGTATCCACATGTATCATCAGAACTGTCTAATGTCCCATCCCAGGCTCCACAAAGCTCAGCCCGTGTGCGGGGGGACATGTTCTATCTGGGTTATTGGGCCAGCAGTTGTTCCTCCAATGAATGGCAGACTACTATATTCCTAGTTCCTTTATCTGTCAAAATAAGAAGTCGATTTAGGAAATGGTCTTTGTGGTGTTCAGAGTTTAACATGGAAGTTATTTGAGCCTTTCTCACCAAACTCCAGTGCAAAATCTCATCCCGTCCTGGCCTTTGTGGTGTGTTTGTCCACCATGAGTCTAACCTACCTCCTCTCACTCTGAAGGGTCACAACATAGCCTTTGAGGCTCAAGGACATTGTTCCATCAATACTGGCTCAGACGCTGGGAAGGAAGAAAGGCCTCCTGGCTGCCTTTCATTGTTTGTGACAGTTAATTTTGCTTTCCTTTAAAGCAGATTTATCCTAGGGCCTGTTCCTTCTCAGTGGGATCCCCTCGGCCACACCCATCTGGTCAGGGTTGGTTTGGCCTGCTGAAAACGCATTGCTCCATTCTTTTTGTAGAGCCTGCCAAATGTGCGACAATGGGTGTGTCGTGTTGACATCCTGTGGTTCATCCGATATGTGGATCACTGCAGGGCAGCTGTGCCAGGAGGCCTAGGCCAGCCCGTCTGACAGGAAGCTTGGGCTCTCATTCCCTTGAACAATCATTTTGCCAATATGCTCCAGGGAAATGGGAACAATGTGGGCACCCTTGCTTTATGGAATACACAAAGTGCTACTCAGACCTAGATTAGGGATTTGTGGTTATAAATATTTGTCAATGTCTGCAAACCATTATTTATCCCAAAAGAAGTGACTATATTGCTTAGACATTTAGACATAGGAATCACATGGAAATGAGCTTCTTGGGCATTTGTTTTCAAGTGAAAGCCTCGTTTTTTATTCGACAAATATGGATTCTAGAACCCTTTCATAGAACTGATAGGTACAGAGTGGACATTATTTTGAAGTTAAAATGCTTATCTCATTCGGGAAATGTCCAAAAGACATGGTTTTAGGACAAAAGAAGGCAAGGGTCACATTCTTATTAAATTGTATCATATAACATATCAGCACAGTTCACTAATTACACATTTAAGTGTATTATTGGCGTCACGTTATTAAAGACAAATATTCCTGAAGGCAAATATACTATATTTATGTTTCGGTATGATGTACACAATTCAGTTAATTCTCTCAGAGCTCCTAACACTGTTGGAGACGGGCATTAGGGAGAAGAGGGATCTTTCACTCCACTGTGTCAAGGACTTCCATTTGCATCATGTGGATGAAGAGAATACAATCATTTCACATATGAACAAGACCCACTGAATCTTTTTAACATAAAATATAGATTCTCAGACCAAAGTAAATATGTAAATCAAGCATGGTACAAGTTTAGGAATTCATGAGGATTGGTGCATAGTATGAGAATACAGTTCTCTAATTATTCAAACTTTCCATAGATTTTAATTTTTCGAGATAGTTTCCTTCAACTATTTCATACTTGAAGAGTAATAAAGTCATCAATCAAAAATCAGTAAATGTTGAACAGCATTAATGTTCATTTTATTTGAGAGCAGGAAGAATGAGCTCCATTTAAAGAACAGGACATTAGAGGGAATATGAAAACTACACATGAGTGCTAGAAATGAGGAGATGGACGAGAGAAGATGAAACTGATATAGCATGAAAAAAAGAGAGAGCATTTTATACATCACTCTGGCTAAATGTCTGTCTGTAACACTGTGGCTATGCACTGACTAGGCCTGAAGTCCATGTCCACAGAGAAAGGCTTGGCTGTGGAGCTGTTTCTCCTGCCATTACTTTGATCACTTAGGTCCCATTTCTCCAAGGAAGAAGCTTATTTTCACCCTATTCTTCCACCAATTAATAAGCAGAGGACATTGTAGCTTCTGGCTTTTCTCCTCTATGAATTCTGACCTGCATTTCTGAGGTCCTATTTTATACTAGTAGAAATGGTGACGGCAGAGTCACCTTTACTGCACACAAAGTACTTTTTATAGAATTGCATTGCATGTCATAAGTGCAACTGAGAGTCAGAGAGAGAATTTAGTAACCTATCTGAGGTCAAATATAATATATCCAGTGCTCTTCTCCTGGCCCACAACTGTTCTTCTCCATAGCAGGTCCATAGCTCCTGTATTTTGGAAGAAAAGTTGAAAATGAAAGAACCACGCAGCTCTGAGGGTAGGTAGCCTTCTGCCTTTGACCAGGGAATCATGCTCTCTTAGGGCAGGGGGCAGCTGGGGAAGGTTGCTCCCTGAGGGCAGGTAGACACAGGGAAATGGCTGAGGCTACATAGGCCCAGACAAACCTACAGTCTGGCACTGGCCACATCTGCTGGTTGAGGCCAAGCCAAGCTCTGGCTACCTCCCCAATCCTGTGTTCTTGCTCTAGATGCCAAAGGTTTGGGACCAGTGCTTTCAGGCTGCCAGGATGTTTAGAGCCTGTGCATCCTAGGCTGGTGAGGGGCAAGGAGCATTTGGGGCATGTGTGTTCTGGGCGCCAGCAAGTTTGTGGCTGGTGCGTGCCTGAGCATTCTGGACTGGGGGGACCCAGTGTGTTTGGGGTCTGTGCTATGGAACATTGGGGAAGATGAGCAACTGCTACTGCTCCAGAACCCCCTGAGCCCCAGAAGCAAGGCACAGCTTGATTATAGTCAGAGGAGATTTTTGACCTCGAAAGCAACTTTGCTACCAGGCACCAGCCCAGAGCAGCTGGGGCACCTGTAACCTCCACATCCAGCCTCAGTGGATACAGTATCATCCCACTCCAATCCCACTCAAACCCAAAACAGAACTCTCACAGAAGACCCGGAAAGAGCCAGTACTTGTGCCTCCTTAAGGAAATTGGACTTTTTTTTTGAGAGGGGTGAATTTTTGAGGTGGGGTCTCAGTCTAGCCCAGGCTGACCTGGAATTCACCATGTAGTCTCAGGGTGGCCTTGAACTCACAGCGATCCTCCTACCTCTGCCTCCTGAGTGCTGGGATTAAAGGTGTGGAATCCCTCAGATGGGTGGACCCCAATGCGAACGAGCAAAATGCCTACGTTGCCCAGTCACACAATGGAAGTCAACAGTGAGAACATAGAGGAGGCAACAGACATTCAATCCCCCAATAAGAGAACAATAAGCTTAGGTCATAATTGCAAGGACTCTGACCAAGATAATGGCTGAGCTGAAAGCAAGCACTCAACATAAATGAAGTGGAACACAATCAGACCATTCAGTACACAACCTTCTTCACCAGGCTTAACTTAATGGAAAAATCAGAGGGACCTCAAACGAACAATAAACAAACTGAATATAAGCCAACAACTGGAGGCTCTCAATAACCAGTTGACTAAGTTTAACGAAGATATGATCAAATGTAAGAATGGATTTAGGAAGTATTAAGAAAATCAAACTTGGGCCTGAAACTGGAACCCAACAAAGAGATGGAGACAATGCAGAAACACCCTCGCCCAGACCCATGGGATCCCGAGGCTCCCACAGAGACAGAAAAATGCAACAGAAAAAAAAATACACAGCGCTCTTAGAAAGACTCACTAATAGCAATGTATAGACTAGCCTGGAGAGGAGAGAACCTGAACGAAGGTGAGTTGTCAAATGACTGATGTTTGAAATGAACTTTTGCTCTTTGCTAATTCAAGGCAGGCATGTTAAGGTATGTTGCTTTAAAAGTCACAAAAGACCAGATAAATTCCAATCAATTAAATGTATCACAAAAGAAATAGACAATGGGGTAAAGATGAAAGATAAATGCAAGCTTTTCCTAACACAAATGCAATGTTTGTAAAACATCAGTGCCCTGATTAATGCTTTAGTATTTTAGATATTACCGGTATAAAGCTAAAAAAAAAATCTCCATTGTTGCCTTTATCTAGTTTACCAAATATAAAGAGGCCAGGAACCTGTGACTTAAGAGGGCATTTGAACATATTGCAGTCTAATAAAATGTCTTAAGTGCAAATAATGAGTAAAATAATTATGCAGCTCTCTAAGTTGAATGAGCATGCTTATTCTCCCAAGCACACCACTCCCAACGCCACAGTTTTGAATATCTCCTCAGTGTTCAAATTCCAGAAGAAGAACTTCTTTGCTGGGATTTCTTCCAAGCACCTTAAAGTTAAGCATGCAAGTACATAAGACTGTCATTTTCTTTGCCATGTGTACATGGCCAAATGTAGACAAAGATGGAAATTTAGCAATTTCAGGTCAGGTGGTGTGTTCTGATGATATAGCCATGCATTCATTATTATAGTTCCTGGCAGGTGTAGCAGAAGGGAATGTGTCAGGGTCAGATGTCTGAGGTCTGAATT